>JADRCD010217662.1:49114-91393 GCA_019843815.1 Montemys delectorum | reverse complement strand
AATGTTTGGCCATGGGTCTCAAGCAGAAGCTTTCTTTCTGGATTTTTACTTTAACATTTGTATTTGATGCATAACATACAGTTAGCATTTGTTAAGTGAATGTATGACTAATGAATGAATGAATGTTAAGTCAGTTTTATCAACTCCTCAGAGTTATCTTAGAATTTACTATAATCCTGATTTTTTGTTTCCAAGTAGTCTTTTTATTTTGGCTTATAGTATACAGCTATACTATACAACTTTCTTGACTCTTGACTTTCCACCTGAATGAGTATAATTTGCAAATCCTTTGAAAACATTGTAGGATGTTCTTTATATAGAATTGCTCGTGGACTGGAGAGGTAGCTCAGTGGTTAAGGGCACCAACTGTTCTTCAGAGGTCCTGAGTTCAAATCCCAGCAACCACATGGTGGATCACAACTATCTGTGATGGAATCCAATGCTCTCTTCTGGTGTTTCTGAAGACAGCCACAGTGTACTCATCTAAATAAAATAAATAAATCTTAAAAAAAAAAAAAGAATTGCTTGTGCTAGCTCAGATGTGCTTACTGGTATTATTTGAGGCATGTGTGAGAGCCTGGGAAATAACCCTCTAGGTGGTATTTAAACCCAATCCAAGACAAGAATTAATATCTTCTTTCTTTCCATTAACACTGTAGTTTTTGTTATGAGTTCTCATAATAAATTACTGCACTGAAGTAATTTAATCTGTGATGTTCCTTGGCAGGAAAATCTTGAAAATATTTTATTGTAATTGTGAATTTCACACTAAGTCATATTTCAAAGTCATTAGTAAAAAGTTCTGGAAAAAGTACAGTCACTAAGTGATATGCTCCAAAAAGATGGATTGCTACTATTTGAGATGATTAAGTTATGCCAATTATCTGGGCTTTGTTTGAGTTCTACCCCACTTGATTTCCAGTAAAACGTTGGTTTTAAATGTAAACAATACTTTTAATTCACTCCTAATGTAAATAAGAAGTTCTGTGGTCTAAGTTTTTTGCTGAAGTGTTAGAAATTGTCTATATATAGGCACATTCTGCATTGAATTAGATGAAATAATTCTCATACCAACTCTTTTTTTGCAATGGTATTTCTACTTGCTGAATGATTAAAAAGTAATTAGTTATGAAATGAGAGGCAAATTATAGTAGTTTCTTCTTTTAAGTAATTAGCTATGAAATGAGATATGGGTTATGATAATTTCCTTTCTAAGTGAAACATTTCAAATGCTTTCCCAGTTCTTAGCACTTATACATGTTTTCTTGCTTAAACTCATTGCCAGATACAGGAATATCCTATATAATTCAATTGAGAGAAAGCCTCAAATCTATTTGTTGGCCCTTTTAATTGTTTTTGAATTTTTGTTGGAATGTTTTCTCCTTTGAAATAGGTTATGTGTAGTACTTCTCAGAAAATATTAAATCTTAAAGTAGTATCTTTGTTTTAAAATAAACTGAAAATTCCCAGCTGTTTGTTTATTGGTGTTCGGCTTCTTTCTGGTTTCTAACTACCTTCTTTAATCTATTGCAGTAATAGACCATAGCAACCTCTGAAGAGGTAAATAGCTTAAACCTAGCTTAAACCAAAACTGCCCTGCCCTTCTCTGCTATTGCAGTATTTGATCTGTATTTAGTTATGATAGAATCATTTTATAACAAAGTTTTCATTTTGGGGAATTGTTATCCTCTGCCTCTGATTGGACTGACCTGGTGGAAGAGCATCTGCTTCTCTTTATGATCATAACCAGTAATCCCAAAGTTTCACTGTAAATGAAAAATTATTTATTCATTCCCACAACTTTTCTGTGTTCACCATGTGTTTTCTGTTTTGTGGCCTGAGAATCCAGAAATGAGAGATATGTACATACTCTTTAAGACATTAATATTTTGCAGTTTGGTTAGAGAGTGGTCAGGAGGTGCTAAGTAACATTACACTGTCCCAGGACATTACTGTCTGAAGTAAGGAGAGATTGTCGTGGGATAGCTTAGATGTGCTGTTTAACCCATATTGTGAAGTGTTGAGAAATATTTCCAGGAGCCATCTTTCCAGCCCTGTAAGTTAGATTTTAAGACACCATGTAGCTCAGGCTAGCCTCGAATTCACGATCCTTTTACTCAAGCCTCTCAATTACTAGAATCTCAGGCATAACTACCATGGCTAGTTTCTAATAGATGGCTTTGTAATGGACATAGGACCTTAATGCAATTACCCTGCTTTTAGATAAGAGGATTTGATTAAATAAGACAACTCACAATGCAATGTTTATTGTGTACTCTTACATCTGATTTATATACATCCCTCTCTTCTATCTCTCACTTAGTCTCCCCATACACTACTGTCATTTATTTATTAAATTATAGTCATGGTCTCTGCCTCTTGGATCACATGCTTCTTGAGATGGGAGATTAGTATAGTATAACCTCCTGTGTAGTAGAACCTCCTGTGTAGTGGAACCTCCTGTGTAGTGGAACCTCTTGTGGAGTAGGACCTCTTGTGGAGTAGGACCTCCTGTGGAGTAGGACCTCCTGTGGAGTAGGACCTCCTGTGGAGTAGGACCTCCTGTGGAGTAGGACCTCCTGTGGAGCAGGACCTCCTCTGTGGAGCAGGACCTCCTCTGTGGAGCAGGACCTCCTGTGGAGTAGGACCTCCTGTGGAGTAGGACCTCCTGTGGAGCAGGACCTCCTCTGTGGAGTAGGACCTCCTGTGGAGTAGGACCTTCTGTGGAGTAGGACCTCCTGTGGAGTAGGACCTCCTGTGTAGTAGGGCCTCCTGTGGAGCAGGACCTCCTCTGTGGAGTAGGACCTCCTGTGGAGTAGAAGCTCCTGTGGAGTAGGACCTCCTGTGGAGTAGGGCCTCCTGTGGAGTAGGACCTCCTGTGGAGTAGGGCCTCCTGTGGAGTAGGACCTCCTGTGGAGTAGGACCTCCTGTGGAGTAGGATCTCCTGTGGAGTAGAACCTCCCTGAATAAATGCCTGTTAAAATAAGGACTGACTTAGCACTCCACATGGAGGGTTCTGTCTGTACTTTATACGTATTAAATGTATACATGAGTCTAGAGAGAGCAGAAAGAAGTGACCATGTTTTAGGAAGATACATCCAGACTTGGATATAAATTATTTTCCTCTCATTATTTATCTGAGACTAATATTATATAGAAAAAATTATTTTAAATTTGTCAGGAAGCATGATTGTTATGGTGATCTTAATTGTCAGTTAGAATTAATAATAGGAGGAAAGGACCTCGGCCTTGTGAAGGTTTTGTGCCCCAGTGTAGGAGAATGCCAGGGCCAATAAGTGGGAGAGGGTGGGGTGGCAGGCATGGGGAGGGGGGAGGCAAAAGGGGTTTGTTCTTGTTGTTTTTGTTTGTTTGTTTGTTTTTTGGAGGGGAACCTGGGAAAGGGAAAATTTACATGTAAATAAAGAAAATATCTAATTAAAAAAAAGAATTAATAATTATACTTTACTCTTGTTTTTTTAATGTCTGCTGTTTTTTTATTTTAAAAGAATTATTAAATTACTTTATATATGTGAGTACACTGTTGCTGTCTTCAGACATATCAAAAGAGGACATTGGATCCCATTATAGATGATTGTGAGCCAACATGTGGTTGCTAGGAATTGAACTCAGGACCTCTGGAGAGCAGTCAGTGCTTTAAACTTCTGAGCCATCTTTCCAGCTCTCGGCTGTGTTCTCTTGAGTTTTATAATAGAGATATTGAAAATTATTCCCACAAAATTCTGTGGTATATTCTTTTACACATCAAAATACTATACTTAAAAATATATAGATTTTTAAATTTAATTCTTACAGGTATCAGTGTTTTGCCTGCACATATGTTTGCACCACGTACTTGCCTGTTGCTTGTGGAGGCTGGAAGAAGGCTAGAACTAGATTTACAGGTGGTTTTGAGCTACCATGTGAGTGCTAGGAATCGAACTTGGTTCTTCTGGAAGAGCACTCAGTGTTCTTAACTGCTGAGCGTTCTGTCCAGCCCCAATTTAGAGATAGTTTTCAACTTTCTTCAAGACTTCTTTGGATGTAAGCTTTATTAATGTTTTTCTTTCATATGTCCCACCTACCCTGCCTCTAGTGTCTGTGTGTACACACACACGCTCTTGTGTGCTTAGGGAGGTTGGATGACATTTGGGACTCAGCTTTCCTTCCTTTACATGTGCTCCTGAAACCTCATGCAGTACTTCTATCCATGGAGCCATCTCACCAGCCTTTATTGTAAATGCACACTTTTAAAATTACATTTTATTTGTGTAGGGAGCATGCCTATGCCATGTTATATGTGCAGAGGTCAGGGGACAGCTTGTGGGAGTCAGTTCTCTCTTCCCCTGTGAGACTCAGGAATAGAACTCAGGTAGTGAGGCTTGGTGCAAGTATTTTTACCCACTGAGCTGTCTTACTGGCCTGAATAGAGGCTTTTGATTGTTATTTTATTTCTGTAATTTATAAGTTAAAGGAAAAACAAATCCTTAATTTCTCAGACATTATCAGTAGCTACTTGTTCATTGTTTAGCATAATAACAACAAGAAATAATTTCATTTAACCTAAAGAATTTTTTGGAGCCAGCAGCAGTGGCTCATGCCTTTGATGCCAACATTTGGGGTGCAGAGACAGGTGGATCTCTGATGTCTAGGACAGTGCAGTCTACACAGCTTATTTAAAGTCAAGTTATTATGTAATAGGTCAAGGTACCTGTAGACTCAAGCACCCAGGAGGCTGAAGCAGGAGGATTGCTATGTCTAGGCGTTCTAGCATAGCTAGAGAAAAAAAAAATCTGCCCAATAGTGGTGATGCTGCATATATTGCATCCCAGCACTGGAGAGGCAGAGGCAGGCTGATCCCTGAATTCGAGGCCAGCCTGGTTTACAGAGTGAGTTCCAGAAAAAAACAAACAAAAAAAAAGATGCTCAAATCACTTATAATAAGCAGAAACAGAGGAATTATGTGACTAGACATGCAGAAGGAAGATATCCCTACTTATTTTTTCCTTTAAAAGATGTATTTATTTATTTATTTATTTATTTATTTATTTATTTTTTGAGACAAGGTTTCTCTGTATAGCTCTGGCTGTCCTTGGAACTCTGTAGACCAGGCTGGCCTTGAACTCTGAAATCTGCCTGCCTCTGCCTCCCAAGTGCTGGGATTAAAGGCATGCACCACCACTACCTGGCTGTATTTATTATTTTTATGTGTATGTGTGCCTTGGTGAATGTCTATGCACCACATGCATGTAGGGGCCTGTGGAAGCCAGAAGAGGATGTTAGATCTCCTGTAACTGGAGTTACCTCTGGTTGTGAGCTGTCATGTGGGTGCTAGGTGCTCTTAACCACTGAGGCATCTCTAGTTCCTTTCCCCCCACTTTTTCTTTTAAGGCCTTGTGGTAACAGGCCACTGATACTGTTTAATTTTACTGTGGGCAGTGGCTCATGATGGTAACCCACAGCCACTCAAGAGGGAGGCAGAAGCTTTGCAAGTTCAGATCCTGCTTGGGTTACATAGCAACTTCCAAGGCTCACATCCGAGCAACTTAGAAAAATCTTGTTGAAAAATTTACAAAAAAGGATTCTGAAAGGGGCTGGTGTGTAGCTCAGTAGGTAAAGGCATGTGCTGCCAACACGCACACTAAATAGATGTAATAACAGTCTTTTCAAAACTTTAGCAGGGAAGAGACCGAAGGCCTGGGAAGTAGCTCAGTGGTAGAATGCTTGTCTCGGATAGCCCTCGGGCCCAGGGAAACACACAGAAATGCCTTCCCTGGAGTGTCTCTGTGGATCCTCATGTATATTATCTTACTCACTGATGTAATGGGACCTTCTTGTTTCAGAACCCTGTCCAAAGGATTCCTGATTCGCATGAGATAACACTGAAGCATGGCACTAAAACAGTAAGTTTAGATTTTTTTTTTTTATTAACAGAACTTTCCTGGACCAGTCAGCTTATGAGGTATAATACACACACACACACACACACACACGCACACGCACACGCACACGCACACGCACACGCACACGCACACGCATGCACACACATGCACATACACACACGCATGCATGCTCACACAAAACCTGAGATCATTCTAAGGTCAATTGATGAAAGCTACAGACATCGACATCATGAAACTAGAAAAATGATTTTCACAGTCAATCAAAATAGCAGTGTCTTTCATTTTTGAGGGGACCACTTACTGTCAGTGTTAATGTTGGCTTTAAGATCCTCTTTCCTTGGGATACAGGAACATTATGAGTGACACTCAAATGCAGTTCTGTCTTCAATGGCTTGGGAAAACGTCCCATTGCCTTCAACTTTATTGCTGTCAAGAAAGACAGCATTGAATGGAGGTAGATCCAGAAATGTGGAATTTAATAGATAGGAATCTTAAAATAGTGTCATTCATGCCACAGACACTTTTCACCTGTAAAGACTGGTTTTAGACACATCTCTGTTAAGTATAATCAGTTTAGTGTCATCTTAAATAAAATGAAACTTCTCATTTCTAGTGTTTAGTATCAATGTATGTAGTAAGTGTTACATTAAAATATACTTTATGGCTTTCAATAGATTTTGAGTCTAAATTGTCCTGACAGATTTTTAGAAGTAGAGGTGTTCTCCCAAATATTTGAGAACTGTTGTGTTATTTTCTTCTTATTAACATTGGGGCTGGGGAGGTTCTCCTATGGCTCTGAGTTCCATCCCCTTCCCCACACAGCAGTTCATACCCTTTAGATACTCTAGTTCCAGGTTTAGTTATCAGCCAGTGCTCCAACTGCGGACGCAGCTTTCCAGTCCCAGACAGTGGATTCTTTCTTTCAATCCTAATATTAGAAATTCTTTCTTTTTGGCTTATTTAGTCTAATAAAGGTTTCTTATTTTCTTTAAAAAATTCACAGGACCAACTATTCTAGCTCTGTGACTTTTTCTATGTGTGCAAACTTGTGTTTCACTTTCCATTCCGAACTTTAGGCTTCCCTTTTATGCTTTTGTTGGATTTTTTTTAAAAAGATTTATTTATTGTTATATGTAAGTACACTGTAGCTGTCTTCAGATACACCAGAGGAGTCCAGCAGATCTCATTACAGATGGTTGTGAGCCACCATGTGGTTGCTGGGATTTGAACTCAGGACCATCGGAAGAGCAGTCAGTGCTGTTTCCCACTGAGCCATCTCACCAGCCCAGCTTCCATTGGATTTGCTTGCTTTTCTTTTGATAGTTTTTAAGAGTAGGTTAGGCTATTGCTTTTAGATTTTCTTCTTCTCTACTGTCCATAGTATATCAAGCTCATACACTTCTCTATAAGCATATCTATCTTTACATATTTCTTCAATGAGCTGCTCATAGTGATAGTTAAAATGGATGTTTTAGCCATCTAACTAAAATTAAAAAATTAAAAACTGGAATATTTAAAAGTAGAAATTTTGTAGTGGTTTCTTTTAAAGTTTGAAGGAAAATATAAAATCAATGATTTGAGTTAAAAATTTTTTTATTAAATTTTCCTTGGGGCAATGTTTGTAACCAATTTAAATTAAAACAGTATTTAAAATACTTAGCTATAATCATAAGAAAAACTGTCAAGTGTTCAAGCATTTATACAGTTAATATGATGCCAGGTAAAATAAATTGCCTGCTGGATTCACATCTGAAGCTCAAGACTGAGAAAATGGTGAATGTCCTTTAAAGTGTGAAGGAGAGAGCTGAAGTTGAAGATGCTAGAGCCTGTTCTCGGCTGGGTTGAAAGAAACATATGTGAATGCAATAGCAATTAGTGAAGAAAGAGGCCATGGGTCTGAAGAAGAGTAGGAAGCGAGATATGGGAGGTTTGGAGGGAGGAAAGGGAAGAGAGAAATGTTATAATTATATTGTATTGTATTTCTCAAGAAAATAAGGAAAATAAATAGAGCATTGCCTTGGGAGTAGAAAGCTAAGACAGAAAGCTTAAATTACTTTATTTCTTGGTCTAAATACTGGAGACCATCATTCCGAATAGTTTGGTACTTGTTTCTGCATTTTATGATAATTAAATAAAAAAATAATTATTTCTTCAGTAATATGTTTACAGTAAGTATTTGTTGAACTATACTGACACATCTGTGATTAAAATACACTGAAAAATTGGTTAAACTCTCTGTCATTTTTAACTCTTGGAAGCCCAGGGCTTGAGGATGTGGAAGGACCGGGGCAGATTATTTTGTCCCCACTGAATTTGGTGTTCTGTCTTACAGTCTTTTCTTATCCTTTGGTTATTTGGAATAATGGTTTAATTTTTTTTTTTTTTGGTTTTACGAGACGGGGTTTCTCTGTGTAGCCCTGGCTGTCCTGGAGCTCACTCTGTAGACCAGGCTGGCCTTGAACTCAGAAATCTGCCTGATGACTTAATATTTTAATGAAGTTTATAAGCATTGGCAGTGACCCTGCTGTCTGAGTGCTCACCCTGAAAGCATCCTTTTGAAGCCAGACTGGATGCATGCCTATAACCGTGGCACGGCGGAGGCAGGGGCAGAGGAACATCTCAGGTTGAGTTTCAATAGGTCTACCTATTGAGACATTGCTTAAAACAAAACAAAAACCTAAATACCCCCCTCCCCCCAAACCATCCCCAATCCCTAAAATAGCTCCCTTAGAACAGAGCCACCATGGGCACCTTGAAAAATCTCAGTGACAGACCCTATCATCCTGTCATTTTGGCCTGGAATGTGTTATCGTTTTGCTTTTAGTAGCACAGTGAACTTAGAGATGTACTCAGTTATGCTTTTGTGATAGAGGAAGATTTAGTGCGTATTTGTTGCACTGTCTTACTGTTTGAATTATATAAGGCCAGTCTGCCTGCCCTTCCTCCTTTCCTCCCTCTCTCCCTCCCTCCTTTCTTTCTTGTTTTTTGAGACAGGATTTCACTATGTAGCTCTGGCTGTCTAGGAACTCAGAGATCCACCTGCCTCTGCCTCCCAAGTACAGGAATTAAAGGCGTGCACCACCATACCCAACTTACTTATATAAAGTTTTTGTGTGTGTGTGTGTGTATGTGTACTGGTTCACATGTGCACATATGTGTGTGTGCATGTAGAAGCCTGGGACAGACATTAAATGTCTTCCTCAGGTGCTCTTTATCTTCCCTTATTAACCCTGGAGCCCATCGATTTTGCTAGCATGGTTGGCCAGTAAAGTCCAGGAGTCTTCTTTTCTCCAACACACACACACACACACACACACACACACACACACACACACACACACACAAACAGATATATACACAATAAACAGCAACACAACATACACATCGGTAACAATACCTCTTCTTTATTTTAAGATAAATAATACAATAAAGTGATGCTACTTTATTGAGTGCAGGATGCTACTCATCACTACCATTCAGAAGTAGCAACAACTGCTGGTCCTCGTTTCTGCGCCTTTCTGACAGTGGTACTGGTGGCTAGAAATGGGCATTGTCATAGTAACTCTTTCCTCTATGAGCTTGCATTTGTTTGTTTGGAACAGGTTTCCGCTCTGGGCTTGGATCCCTCAGGTGCCCGTTTGGTTACCGGAGGATATGATTACGATGTTAAATTTTGGGATTTCGCTGGAATGGATGCTTCTTTCAAGGCATTTCGATCTCTTCAACCTTGTGAATGGTATGTATTTATGTAACAGCTCCATGGTTAGCTTTGGCTTTTATGTTTGGAGGTAATGCTGTTGTCATTTGAACTAAGTCTATAATGAATAATATTCAATTTACATAAATCATATCTGTATTAAATGAAAATAAACCATACATTTCTTTTCCTTAGCTTCATTGACACATACTTATATGACACACATATAAAATTCATATTTTAGCATTATACAAACTATATATATATATTATTTCCATGTATATGTGCATGTGTTATGTGTGTAGGCCCATGTACCAGTGTACACATGTGAAGAATGAGGACAACTTGCAGGAGTTCTCTCCTTTCATAATAGAGATCCTGGGGATCTAGCACAGACCTTCAGGCTTTGCCACAGGCAACTTTCCCACTGAGCCCTCTCTTGGCCCTTGACCCTTTTTCAAAGGCATTTTCTATTATTTCCTGGCTATCTTCCAACTTACTGTGTAGATCAGGTTGGTCTTGAACTCACAGAAATGCCCCTGCCTTTGCTTCTTGAGTACTGAGATTGAAGGCACTTGCGACCGCAATTGGCTTATAATGTGTTTTTGTTTATGATGCACACTCAGTCCTTATCCAAGCAGTGGTCCCTGCTCCTTTGTCCTGTATGGTCAGTTAGCATTGCACTACCAAGGCTTAGCATGGTGCGTCCAATGGCAGCCTTTTCTGTTTCTAACTGTCTATGGGCCTCTCGCTTGTTGCTCCTTGTGGTATCATTTTACTCCTTTGTCTCCTCCCTAGTATTGTTAGAGAAGAGTAAAGACTTGATTATGCTTTGTACTGTACCACACTGATTGCCACGTACTGATATATTCCTACATTAAATTGATATTGCTGATACTAGTGAAGGAATCACTTCATCGTGAAGTGAATTTTTTTTTAATACTTCCCTTAGCAGGACCTTTGTGGAGAAATACCTTGGTACTATGTAATACATAACAGTTCTTTTTCTGTTTTTTTTTGTTTGTTTGTTTTGTTTGTTTGTTTGTTTTTAGAGACAGGATTTCTCTGTATAGCCCTGGCTGTCCTAGAACTCACTCTGTAGACCAGGCTGGCCTCAAACTCAGAAATCCACCTGCCTCCGCTCCCAAGTGCTGGGATTAAAGACGTGCGCCACCACTGCCTGGCTATTCTTTTTCTTGATGAACTTATTATCCATTGATGTTTGCTACATGGATTATTGATCTCATTGAGGCTTCTATATTGGTGGTTGTTGGTGTACTTTTGGGCTACTTTAATGGGTTCTTATATCTACCATCCTTTCCCATCCCCCCCATCCCTTCCAACCTCCAACTCTAGGTAGGAGAGAAAGGTTAGAGGGAAAGCAGGGTGTAGATCTCTTTAGACCACTTTCTGACTAAGGGCATCAAGTTCTTTAGGGCAAGTCCAGTCTTCGTCCGTAGGATATCCAATTTCTTCTCTCTTTGTTCATGACCACTTGACAAATAGCAGCAACAGAGGAAACAACAGTCGCCTGGGGCTTTGGCATTTTATATCCTCTCAAGAGTCCTCAGAATCCCAAATGTAAATTTATCTTCACCTGGCAAAATCACACCCTACCAAAGCACAAGACAAATCATAGAGAGCTGTTGTGGACGATCTAAAGTAGCCCCATATCCCACCCCTGGGATCAAAACAGAAACATGTTCACAGAACATTTCTGTGTTTGTAAAGAACCAAAGCTCTCACTGTCATTTTGGACTCTGACCCTCTGCAGCTACCGGTCCAATTAAACAGTTTTTGTTTTTTTTCTTAAATAAGTTGCCTTGATCATGGTGTTTTGTCACAGCAATAGAAAAGTAATTATAGCATTGGTACATCCAGTCAGTACTTATTTGTTGTTAGTTGCAGTCATTCTTTTTGGTCTTTAAATTGTCCAAATTTGTCTACTAGAAGCCGTCAATACTATTTTTGAAATTACTTTATATTTTATTTAAATGCTTATTGTCTGTCTATCTGTGCTTAAATACTGAATCTTAAAAGTTTGTAATAAATCTAATTTTAGAAATTTTATTTATGGAAAAATGACATTAAAATTTCTGAAGTTTATTTATTTATTTATTTATTTATTTATATTAGATATTTTCTTTATTTACATGTAAATTTTTCCTTTCCCAGGTTTCCCTCCAAAAAACAAACAAACAAAAACAACAAGAACAAACCCCTTTTGCCTCCCCCCTCCCCATGCCTGCCACCCCACCCTCTCCTACTTATTGGCCCTGGCATTCCCCTACACTGGGGCACAAAACCTTCACAAGGCCGAGGTCCTTTCCTCCTATTGATGATCGAATTTTCAATCCTCTACTATACACATGTTGCCAGAACATTCAGTCCCACCCTGTATAGTCCTTGATTGGTAGTTGGGTCCCTGGGAGCTCTGAGGGTACTAGTTAGAAATTGTTGTTCATCCTAAGGGGCTGAAACCCTTCAGCTCCATAGAACCTTTCTCTAACTCCTTCATTGGGGACCGTATACTCAGTTCAATGAATGGTTGTGAGCCTCTACATCTGTATTAGTCAGGTATTGTCAGAGCCTCTTAGGAGATAGCTACATGCTTGTCCTTCCTTCAGTCTCTGCTCCATAGTTAATCTCTGCCACTCCTTCTGTGGGTATTTGATTCCCCTTTTTAAGAAGGAATGAAATGTCTACCTTTTGGTCTTCCTTCTTCTTAGGTTTCTTGTGGTTTGTGTGTCGTTCTTCCTGTATTCCAAACTTCTGGGCTAATAAACACTTATCAGAGAATGCATACCATGTGTGTTCTTTTGTGATTGGGTTACCTCACTCAGGATGATACTCTCCAGATCCATCCATTTCCCTAAGAATTTCATAAATTCATTGTTTTTAATAGCTGAGTAGTACTCCATTGTGTAGATGTACCACAGTTTCTGTATCCATTCCTCTGTTGAGGGACATCTGGGTTGTTTTTTAAAAGATTTATTTATTTATTTATTATATGTAAGTACACTGTAGCTATCTTCAGATATCTCAGAAGAGGGCATCAGATCTCATTACAGATGGCTATGAGCCACCATGTGGTTGCTGTGATTTGAACTCACGACCTTCAGTAGAGCAGGCACTCTTAACCACTGAGCCATCTCTCCAGCCCCTGAAGTGAAGTTTATTAACTGAGGATAATACCAAGATACAGATTCTCAACATGTTTGTTGTCCTGGAATATCACTGGCTTTAGGCAGACTATTGGCAGTAACTTTTGTATCTGTCTGAATCTGTATAAAGCTTGTATGAGTCATACGGTGCCTCTCATTCTAACCCAGGATCACTGGGTTATTCTGTCTTTACTTCTCTTCTATATCTCCTCTTTTGAGCATACCCACAGGGTAAGTAATCTAGTGATCTCTTCTTGATATTTAGACAAAAGAGCAGTAGAAGTTTTTGTGCTATGGAAAGTATAACTTTTTTTTTTTTTTTTTTTTTTTTTTTTGGTAAGTAACTTTGTTGAGTCATTATTCCAACCCCAGATTCTAGCATTCAATAGATAATGATCAGTCCTTTTTTGCCAATTATAAATTTAATGAAGATGCAGTAAGATCTCTTTGAGTTAACAACAGTTGAATATGGCAGTTGGACTTTGGCCTGCCATTAAAAACCCTTTCTTTTTTGTGTTGTGAATCTGTTCTTTAAAGTTCCTTGAAGCAGCTGAAGATAATTGGCTTGGAGTAAATTGGTGTTTTCTGACACCATCCTATAGAATCCTGTGGTCAGACCACACCTCTCTTACTTCCTTGGTCTGTTCCCAGCACTACATAATATGTGTTGGGTCCATAAGCCCCCTGTCTACGTTCCATATCCAAGAGATTTAATCAACTGCAGATTAAGAAAAAGTATTTGACAAACTTGCCTGTGAGGGACTCGAGCACCTGTAGATTTTGCTAACTGAAGTATCCCTTGAGTCAGTCCTTCCTGGGAATCAAGGGATGCTTAGACTATAACTATAAACATAACAGTATGATCTTATTCTTTGGAAATTAAGAAGTAATACTAGTAACTACTTGTTTCAAGGTCTCTAATATGTATCTTTATGCATAGTATTATTATTTGATTTTGAATAAATGGTATTTTAGTATATAGGTATTTGCTTGCATGTGTGTATATATGAGTCAAGTGTGTGTTTGAGGCCAATGAGGGTGTCAGATCCCCTGGAACTGCAGTTATGGATGGTTGTGATCTGGCATGTAGTTGCTGGGAACCAAACCTTCTTCAAGAGTAAACAAGTGCTCTTAACCTCTGAGCAATTTCTCCAGTTCCAGTGTATAATATTTTTTAACCCTTATCTCAATCTATAAGTTAAGTTTTATTCTCAAAATTTATTTATTTGATTATTATTTTATTTATTTACATTCCAAATGTTGCTGCCCCCAGTCCTCTCTTCCAGAGTTCTTCACCCCTCCTCTTCACCTCTGAGGGTGCTTCCCTGGGGCATCGAGTCTCTCTGCAGGATTAGGCGCATCCTCTCCCACTGAGGCCAGATAAGGCAGTCCTCTGCTACATATGTGCTGGGGGCTTCAGACCAGCCTATGTATGCTCTTTGGTTGGTGGCTTAGGCTCTGGGAGCTCCCAGGTGTCTGGGTTAGTTGATACTGTTGGTTTGATTTTTTATTATATTTGAGTGTTTTGTCTGCATGTGTACCACGTGCACGCAGTGCTTGCAGAGGCCAGAAGAGGGCATTGGATCACCTAGAATTGCCATTACTCGTGGTTGTAAGGAGTCATGCAGATGCTAAGAAGTAAACCCAGGTCTTCTGGAAGATCAGAGAGTGCTTTTAAGAACTGAGCCATCTCTCCAGCCCCACTGTGTAACATTGTTTTTACAACCCTATCCCAGTCCTGTAAGTTAAGTATTATTCTCCTTATTCAATGGAGGAAGCTGGGACTCAGCAGAATTATGCAGGTAGCATGTGCATGGTATGGTCCAGGAACATCTCTGTTTAGTCCTGCCACTCACTGTTCTTGTGCGTGGGTTTTCTATAAAATAAAAAGATTGGAAGCAGAAGGGCTTGCTCATCACAGTACAGCTAGTTAGCAGAGTGAGGTTTTGGATCTCTAAACTTCTGACTCACATTCCGGTGCACTTTTGACTACAGCTGGACACCTTGGCTCATGAGCCCCAAGTGACAGCCCCAGACAGCTGGGTTTATCTGTCTTGCATGTCCCAGCTTGTTTTGCTGTCCACGCAAAAGGTACTTAAAAGAATCTTCAATCTTCACCTTCCTACTCCCCTCACTCTCATATTCTCCCACTTTGCCCCGTGAATAACTTTACAGAAAGAATTGTGCAATGCTACTAAGCCATCCTCTGGTGTCAGAGTTACTCCCTGAGAACACTCACTTCCTCATGACTCTAGTTTACTGTCAGATTGGCTTTCTCTCTCCTCTCTTTGATCGAGATCTTAGTTGTATAGGCAGGAATTTGAGGAGCAGATGTACTACCCCTTGAACAAGCCCTTTAGTTCTCCTTAGTACTGTGTCTAATGGCTCCTAATCCCATCCTTTTAACTCTGTGGCTAACAGAATTAAGAGCAAAGTGGGACAGGAATGATGAAGTTGGAACTGAACATTTTCATTTGAGCATTGGCAAAGTGGATTACAGAGAACATACGAAAATGGTAATGTTTTTCTTTCTTGCTGAAAAGCAAAGTGATACCAATGTGGGTTGCTGAAAATTTAGGTCTCCCTCTGAATGTAAACAGTGTTTGGCAGAGTGGTTCCAGAGAGGTGGAACCATTGCTTGCTTCTACTCCCTCTCCTTAAATTTTGCTATTTTTAAGATTTTTAACTTCCCCTTGAAAATAAAAATTAACCACTAGAAAACAGTGATAATGCATACGACCAGATCTCTAAGGTTTGTTTGAATAAAATTAACACTGCCCAGTGGGAGTGCTAGTACCAGACATCATCTGTCTTACATGCTAGCAAGTTCTCAGAGTCGTACTGAAAGGCCTGTGTTGAGCAGTCTCAACTGTCTAATTATCAAAGGTTTGATGTGTTTTATGTATAAAAACCACAGTTGGTCTAAGTTGGTCTAAGTAGACTCATATTTTCCCAGCTCCTGATTGATTGCCTAAAATTTGATCTGTCAGAGTCTTATTAGGGTATAGAAATGTGATGTAATTTGACCAGAAACACTTTAATAAGATTGCTGATTATGATAGAAGCTTGGAGACTGATTGGTAAAAGAGAACTGTAAAGAAAATGCAAGCACACATGAATAGTGTCCTCTGTCTTTGGGGCTGACATATAACATTCAAGGAGGAGCCTCTGGGGTTGAGATCCATGAAAGGGCATGGTTGTGGATCACTGGATGAAGAGAGGTGGCTATGGTTCTGATATCAATTTCTCCATTAGTGGTAGGCCCCCAGTGGGCAGGGGGAAGAAAGGAAGAAATAAAGGAAAAGCAGAGAACAGAAACTGAGGAAAAGAAAAAAAATGTCTCTATGTGGTGGCTCATGTCTTTAATCCCAGCATTTGGGAGGCAGAGGCCGAGGCAGGTGGATCTCCATGAGCTTGAAGCCAGCCTGGTCTATAAAACGAGTCCCAGGACAGCATTGAGAAACCAGGAATGAATGAGAGGGAAAACCAAATAAAGGCATACAAGTTTAAAAGTATAATAAGGGCCAACTGGAATGCTCTGTGGTAAATGCTGAGCCACCCTAACAACCTGGCTGTGAATCCTAGAACCTGTACTCGAAGGATGGAGCTGGCTTCTGAAAGTTGTTTCCCAACCTCCCAACAAAATTAGTCCTCCTCTGCAAATGTGCATACAGAGTTTAAATAACTGGATACAAATGCAAAAAATACAAAAAAGTAAAAATACTGCTCACACCCAGTACAAAGAAAGCAGGAATCACAACAGTAAGCAAAAAATGAGGTGACGGAGCTGCTCGTACTCAGTAGTGTAGTGGGCAGGGTCAGCTGACCATGTGGACTCTTGTTTGTGTCATTTGTCAGTGTCTAGCCTTCCTGTAGTTGTCACCTCTTCTCAGGACATCAAGGTTGCTCTATGTATGTATGTATGTATGTATGTATGTATGTATGTATGTATGTGTGTATGTATGTATGTAGTTTTTACATTTACGTGTGTGTGTGTGTGTGTCTGTGTGTGCGCGCGCGCGTGCGCGCGCGCGTGCGTGCATGTGTACATGTCCACACATTCCATGACATGCTTAGAAGTTTGAGGACAAATTGCTACTACTCTGTTCTGTTCTTTTATCAGTGTGGGTCCTAGGGTGAACTCAGGTCCTCAGGCTTGGCAGCAAGCAAGATACCCTCTTTTTTTTTTTCATTTTCTTTTTTTTTTTAATTTTATGGTTAACAAATAAGATACAGCTTTAAAAAATTATGCAGATAAATTTATTGGAAAGAGCCAGGATATTCAAGAGTTGGTTGGATTGAAAGTGTAAATTTTAGAAGGTTTTTGTAAACTGTGGTGCATGGGAGGATGATTTTGTGTTTTTTGGAATTATTAATTTTATACTTGTATAACATTATTCCTGACTATACTAAATATAGCAAAAGCATTAAAAAAACAAAAAACTTCTGTTTCACTAGACTATTTTGTTTTTTCTTTTGTATAGCCATCAGATCAAGTCGTTACAGTACAGTAACACAGGAGACATGATTCTTGTTGTTTCTGGAAGCTCACAGGCCAAGGTTATTGACAGAGATGGTTTTGAAGTCATGGAGTGTATAAAGGGAGATCAGTATATTGTAGACATGGCCAACACCAAGGTAAGCATCGATGGTGTTTAATGGATTTGAATTCAGCACTCCTTTTCTCTCCCTCTGTTGTCCTCCTTATTCCATTCTCTCACCTTCTCCTTCCTCCTCTGCTCCATCCCTCATGCCCTCTCTCCCTTTCTCTTCTCCCTCCCCTTTCCCCTCTCTTTCTACACTCTTCTTTCTCTCTCCTCTTGCTTCACTCACCATCCCGTCTTCCTTCCCTCCTCCTCTTCCTCCTCTTCCTCTTTTTCCTCCTCTCCCTCCTCCTCCTCCTCCTCCTCTTTTTCCTCCTCTCCTTCATCCTCCTCCTCTTCCTCCTCTTCTTTTTCCTTCTCCTCTTCTTCCTCCTTCTCTTCCTCCTCCTTCTCCTCTTCCTCCTCCCCTCCTCTTCCTCCTCTTCCTCCTCCTCCTCTTTTCCTCCTCCTCTTCTTCCTCCTCTCCCTCCTCCTCTTCCTTCTCCTCTTCCTCCTCCTTCTCTTCCTCCTCCTCCTCCTCCTCCTCCTCCTCCTCCTCCTCCTCCTCCTCCTCCTCCTCCTCCTCCTTCTCTAACACGCTGGGCCTGCCTCAACTTTCTGAGTGTGGGGTTATAGCACTCTATCCTATCTGGTTAGCATATTTATTAACAAGTAGTTTCAGTTGTCATGTGATAATTTCTCCTAAAAGTATGTTAAGTGAGCAGTCCCTTGCTGCTTCTCACAGTTATGTGGATCGTTTGGGAGGTTCTGCTGAGGATAGTGTCAGCAGGCCTCCCTCAGATGGGCACAGTTGGAGCACAGGCCTGTGGCATCTTTGTCCCTCTTCTCCCCCAGGCCCTACCCCTTGTGTGAGTTTACATGCCTGCTCTCTCCCTGCTTCATACCTTTCCTCTGTCATCTACTTGTAGATTGAGCCTTCTTCTAACATGGTGGTCATGTATGGAATTTGTTTAGTATAATATAATCCATAGTGTAATTTTGAGTTCTGTATTTGTTTTTGTTTTTATAATTTATTTATTATTATACATAAGAACAATGTAGCTGTCTTCAGACGCACCGGAAGAGGGCATCAGATCTCATTATGGGTGGTTGTGAGCCACCTTG
The DNA here is from genome assembly GCA_019843815.1 of Montemys delectorum. Classification (NCBI taxonomy): domain Eukaryota; kingdom Metazoa; phylum Chordata; class Mammalia; order Rodentia; family Muridae; genus Montemys; species Montemys delectorum. The sequence continues at coordinate 72,924 of JADRCD010217662.1, read as the reverse complement.
TGGTCGCTGGGATTTGAACTCAGGACCTTCAGAAGAGCAGTCAGTGTTCTTACCCGCTGAGCCATCTTGCCAGCCCCTGAGTTCTGTATTTGTGAACTCACCTATTTACTTAAACTTTTTATAGCCCCAGACCCATACTCATTGCACCTTCTTAGCTATATGTGAATGTATGTTTACAAAGAGCAGCCAAAATTTGAATCTGAACAAGACAACACTTTTCTTTCCTATTTCAGACCTTGGATTGGAATCAGAGTTCTTAAATACCCTCTATTTTATACCATGTTCCCTGCTTGCTTTTTGTTGATGGTTTTGCTATTTCAAATGACTTCCTAACATAATGTTGAAAGGGCTATGGTGCTGTCTAGTGTTCTCTAGCATAAGTCTGTGGTATGTATTATTATTATTATTATTATTTTTTTTTTTGTTTTTTGTTTTTCTGAGACAGGGTTTCTCTGTGTAGCCTTGGCTGTCCTGGAACTCACTCTGTAGACCAGGCTGGCCTGGAACTTAGAAATCCACCTACCTCTGCCTCCCAAGTGCTGGGATTATAGGCGTGTGCCACCACCACCCAGCGTGGTATGTGTTATTAAGACAGTGTATGCTAGCCAAGCTATATTTAGGTACAAGCTAAATTGCCATTGACTGTGAATCCAATGTTAATGAACCAGCAGTATAAATTAAACAAGGTGTCCTTAAACACAGACACATATCAAATAAAGTTATGTATTGATTGGTTGAAACTATGACCAGAGACTTTTAGGAGCCCATTTTTATGCTTATTCAGTATACCTAGATCATAACACATGAATGAAGAAAATTGGCTGTAATCTATTTTAATTGCTCTACGTGAATTATTAGATTCAATTTTCATAGTGTGTTTTCATGTTGCACCTGTAGAAATGCCTGTCTATAGTGTAGGATCACACCCTTTTGTTTATTGATAGATTATTGAATCCTGAGTATGTGGTTCCAAACATTTGAATATAATTTAAATATTAATTTTATACTTAAGCTGCAGTAGTGACTTGACTATTCTTTTCAAAAATAAATTTATTTAGTGTTTCAAAATCATTACCCTGCAAGAAGATGTTATCATTAGGGTTTCTATTGCTGTGAAGAGATACTATGACCATGACAACTCTTTAAAGGACAACATTTAATTGTGGCTGGTTGATATAGTTCAGAGGTTCAGTTCATTATCGCCTTGGTGGATATAGCTGACGGTTCTATATTTGGATCAGCAGAGAGCAGGAAAAGAGTACCACACAGAGCCTGTCTTGAGCATCTGAGACTTTAAAGCCTACCCTCAGTGATACTCTTTCTCCAACAATGCCATACCCACTCCAATAAGGGCCATACCTCCTAGCTGCTGCCCCCTATGGGCCTATGGGGCTGTTTTTATTCAAACTGTGACCCCTGGTAAATGTTCTTGCTGCTGTGCCTGAAAGCCCAATTTCGGTCCCCGTGACCCACATAGTGGAAGGAGAGAAGCAACGAGTAAACATAGCACTGTGACCTGCACATGTTCCCCATGACACACACGCACCCATATGAACACCCATTGGTGTTAATAGCAGAAAGGAAATAAAGTAGCTAGGGCTCTGGACCTGAAGACAGCAGGCACATTATTGACTCAGCTATTTCCTTAGCCCTGTGGTTTGAAATTGTGCTTAGGACGACAGCCTACATAACAACATTTAGAATAGGACATGAAAATGTTAGCTAATTTATCAATATATATTGAAAATCTTACTATATATGTAGCTGTGTACTACAGCTCACTTTATCCTACTAATATTATCTTTTTTCTGACTTCAAAATTGTTTATTTTACTTTATTAACTGTTTGTCTAGAAATATTATTGATCTCATTATCTTTGGCTTGAATGGTGGGTTTCACTAATTATATTATTTGCAAGTAACAGGTTTTATAGGATACTCAAAAAAAATTTTAAGCCCCCCCTTCCTGGTTCCTAGAGAAATTAGTAGATTGTGGTTTTATATGCAGCTGTATCTTGGTAAAATATTATATACTTAAGTATGAACAGGCTATTCTAGCTTAGTGTTAAATTTTTATTTTATTAAACTTATTTTTTAAAGATTTTATATATTTCTGAGAGAGAGAGAGAGAGAGAGAGAGAGAGAGAGAGAGAGAGAGAGAGAAAGAGAGAAAGAGAAAGAGAAAGAGAGAGAATGAATGAGAATGAAGTTTGTATGTACACTGGTACCACTGCATGTGTGTGGAGGTCAAAGGGCAGTTTTGGGGAACTGATTCTTTTCTGTTCATGAGGATTAAACTCACATTGTCAGGCATTGCTGGTGACACCTTTACCTGCTGAGCCATCTCAGTGGCTATTTTTGTTTGTCTTTTGAGATAGGGTCTCACTCTGTAGTTCCCACAGGCCTCAAAGTCTGACTCAGCCTCATGGGGGTTGGTTACAGGCATGAACCACCATACACAGCCCTTTATTTTATTTTTGCTCTTCTTTACCTCAGTTCCATGTTTATTTACATATAAATTATAAATATATGTGTATGCATTTCAGGAGTGCTTCCAGGGTTGCCATGTGGCTGTAATCCAGCACTTGGGAGTCTAGAGTGGTGCAGCAAGGTTGAGGACTGCCAAGCAGGGAGGGCTGCAGAAGGAGCCCATATCATAACAGACAGACAGCACGTACAGAGGGCATAAACAACTCCCCATTACTACTGTAACAGTATTTAGAAGACAGTAAGTGTACTTGAACCTTTATGACTAAAGTTTAATATATGTCTAACAGAAATTCCTGTCGGCTATGGAAAAATGGAAAAACCCCCAAGTTATTTGTAATTCTACTCAAATCCACTTGCTGTTAAAGTTTTAATTTTAATATGTCTGTTTTTATCTTATACATCTGAAAACCACTTCTTTTTTTTTTTTTTTTTTTTTCTGGTTTTTCGAGACAGGGTTTCTCTGTGTAGTCCTGGCTGTCCTGGACTCACTCTGTAGACCAGGCTGGCCTCAGAAATCCACCTGTCTCTGCCTCCCAAGTGCTGGGATTAAAGGTGTGCTCCACCACCGCCTGGCTGAAAACTACTTCTTATGTCAGAGTGTTGATCTCCCTTAAGTCTTGGAGCTGTGTTTTGCGTGTTTTACAGTTTAGAAGTTAGGCTTATGTATGCATATCTCAGGGTTGAGGTGGAATGTATGGAGGTGTCATCTGAGCCTTTCCTGGGGAGATGTGATTAAGTGACTCCCCCTACAGATAGGGCACCAGGAACAAACCAAAGAAGAGAGTCACCCAGTGGTGAACAGTGGGTTTAATTTGTGCCATGGGTGAGAGGTTACAGGATAGTGGACAATTCCATCAGAGACTGTACTATCAAGGAGAAGTTCTCCATCCCAGGAAACTCTGCACTGCTCACATAAGTTCAGGCATGGCAGGGGCTTCATGCAGTTAGTGTGCTGCCTCTTGAGGAAATGTTAATGAGCCCAGTCTTGTGAGGATTCATGTGGGTAAGCACAATGTCTGATTTCAGTAGGGTAGCAACCATGTCATGTCTGTGCCCCCTTATGGGGGCAGATGGCACCTCTTACTTCGGCCAGAGAATACTAGTTATGTCTGATACTATTTGGATTTCCCCATGAAATACTTTTTGAAACTCAGGTTCTGTGATGGTGCATGCTTATAATCCCAGCAGGTAGAGGAAGATGAGTTTGGGGCCAGTGTGGACTACAGAGAGAGACCTCGTCTTGGAAACAAACCATGTTCTGCATTTGACTTTATGAGCTACATTGCTGTTTATCTAGGAAAATGGAATGTTACTTTTGCAGGTTGAAAAACCAGGACAAGAACAATCAGGAATCATTTTATAATTAATATTTAAGCCATTCAAAAGCAGTCTTTTAATGACTGTGGTCATAAAATAATGAAATACATTTATCCTAAACCAGAACTTGGGCACATTTCTTCTAGTCAGAATATTTTCCTCTGTTACTTTCAGCTCTTTAGCACACATTGTACTTGGTGTTCATATGGGACTTCTTGGCCTTGAGCCTAGAAATGTGTGACTGTTAAGCCAATATAATTCAGTAAATCAGAACTTCTTACTAATAAACTTTTATAGAGTTAAATTCAAAGGTGTTTTAGTGGGTTTTTTAATAAGTGAATACTTACTGAAGTAGTCATATAATCTCATCATTAATTTTCTTGTTTAAATTCATCCAGGGTCTCACTTCTTTCCATTATTGGCTTCAATTTCTTTCAAAAGAAAAGCTTGTGCCATTGTTTCTTTATTATATAACTAAACTGAAGAGGGTGGCTGAGGGGATCCCGATGCTTGAATGTTTGAACTCTTTAGGGGGATTTTCTTTCCACGAGTCGACCTCCATTGTAGGGAGTAGTAGGGCTATAAGAACTTTAGGGAAGGAATGTTATACAAGCTGTATTTATTTTATTTTATTTTCTACTGTTCTCAGATCTACTTGCTGAGCTACCGAAGGGATTGTATTTATTTTTCAGCACACAGGCAGCCATTCTTGGTGTCTAGCCATTCCAAATAATTACTCTCTTATTACTTGGAGAGCAAATACATTAGTCATTTCTTTTTAGTAGTAAGTGTAAAATTTTTAATATTTATTAAAATAACTGTGAATTCTAGGAACATTTTTATTTCCTTAAGCAGTTTTTTTTTTTCCTTAAGCAATTTAATGTTTTTCTTTTCTTTTTGTGGTGGTGGGATAGAATCAGGAGCTCATACATGCTAGGCAAGTGTTCCATGTTAAGCTGTAACTGTAAACTGTTGGAGTTCAGGAATCATTGCACAAACCATACAAACACCAATACAAACTGTTCTCAGTTAAGCAAGAGCAGGTTATGGAAGGCACACCCTAATATTCAGGACCACAAAAAGGACTCTAGAGCCTAAGTGCGGCATCAGTCTGTCCTTAGGGAAGACTGTTTATAGGAAAAACCAGCTTCAAAAGTTTAAAGCAAGCAGGGAAGAGGTACATTCTTGGCTAACTAGACAAAAGTATTATCGGCTATGCTTTGGACTGATTGGTCTTAGGTGAAGTAAGGGGGGTGATGTATAGATAGCTCTAGTACATTGAGATACCAGAGGACAAGTGATTCAACCAAAACTTTTTGACTGGGGCTGGCAAGATGGCTCAGTGGGTAAGAGCACGGACTACTCTTTCAAAGGTCCTGAGTTCGGATCCCAGCAACCACATGGTGGCTCACAACCACCCGTAATGGCACCCACTGAAGACAGCTACAGTGAATTATGCGGGAGCGAGCAGGGCCAGAGCGAGCTGGGCCAGAGCGAGTGGGGGCCGGCAGAGGCCCTGAGTCCAATTCCCAGCAGCCACACACATGATGGCTCACGGCCATCTGTACAGCTAGAGTCTACTCATACACATAAAATAAATAAAATAAATCTTAAAAAAACCCCAACTTTTTGACTTGTTAGTAGCATTTTTCAATGTCAGCTATGGATAATTACTTCTGGGAAGTAGAGTCTGAGAACCCGAACTTAATTTCACCTTATGAGCTAAATGGAGACTGAATACAAAATAGCTTCAGTTATGTTACAAAGAGCAGGCCTCAACATAAACCATAGCTTGCTTGCTTGCTTGCTTCCTTCCTTTCTCCCTCCCTCCCTCCCTCCCTCTTCCTTCTTCCTTCCTTCCTTCCTTCCTTCCTTCCTTCCTTCCTTCCTTCCTGTCTTCCTTCCTGTCTTCCTTCCTTCCTTCTTCTTCTTCTCTCTCTCTCTCTTTCTTTCTCTCCTTCCTTCTTTCTTTTTTCTTTGTTTGTCTGTTTGTTTGTTTTGAGGCAGGGTTTCTCTGTATAGCCTTGGCTATCTTGGAACTCTCTTTGTAGACTAGGCTGGCCTTTAAACCTAGAGATCCACCTGCCTCTGCCATCCAAGTGCTGGGATTACAGGTGTGTACTACCATGTCTGGCTTCTTTCTTTTTTCTTTTCTTTTTCTTTTTTTGGGGGTGGGAGCAGAGTTTCTTTGTATAGTCTTGGGTGTCCTAGAACTAACTCTGTAGATCAGACTGATCTTGAACTCACAGAGGTCAGTCTGTCTCTGCTTCCTAATGCTGGGATTAAAGGCATACACACCACCACTTGGCTTTAATTAGTTTTTCAAGGCAGCCTTTTTCTGTGTAGCCCTGGCTGTCCTGAAAACCGCAGCTTGGACTTGGACTCAGAGGTTCACCTGCCTCTGCCTCCAGAGTGTTAGAATCAAAGATATGCTCCACTAATGCCTGGCAAAAATACAGATAATGATTTCATGTATGCTCTGATTCGTTTTATTTTGTTAGCCAAAGCTTTTTACCTGATAAAAGATACTCTTTAATGCTAGATTCTGAGATTTTGATGTATCCTTATCATTTTGGGGAATCTGGGTTACTTTCTTACACTCTGGTGCAACATAGTGTTCTAGTACATTTCCTGTTCTGTTATTATTTATTTCTCCAGGGACCCATTGCTACTTTCTCTTGGGGGTGAGGTTGAAGGGGGAGAGAGGGAGGGGGGAAAAGAGAGCGGGAGTGCTTGACTCAATATGTAGTTTTTTCTGCTCAGTATGTAGACCAGGCTGGCCTCAAATTCAGAGCCCTACCTATCTTTTTTTGCCCACCAAATAATGATGTTAAAGGTGTGGCATCACCAGGCCCAGTATCCATGACTACTTTTATTGATTGATTGATTTTAATTTATTTTAAAAGTTTTATTGCTTGCGTGTACATCTGTGCACCTTGTGTGTGCCGGGTGCCCACAAAGGCCAGGAGAGGGCATCATATCCCCTGGAACTAGAATTACAGATCTAGTTTGTGAGTGTCCGTGTGATGCTGAGGCTAGAACCCAGCAAGTGCTCTTAGCTGTTGAGCCATCTCTCCATGGTTTGCCCTCAACCCCCATGGCTACTTTTAATAAGGAATCCCTATTAGATATCAAGATCTGGGTACTAGCTGTATTTGTTGTCACTGGATTGTCATTTTCCCTTATATGCAGAAAACAGACCAAGCAGGGATACAAACAGAACAAAATGTATTAAAAACCACGAATTCAAATGGATAGATCTGATTCTAATCATATCTCACAGCCTTTCTTAGCTCAGTATTTATAATTCACTTCTCCAGCAGTGAGGAGTTTGGCTTCTAACATCATAAGTATATCTACTCATCTGTTATACATAGGACATAGCTTTGGAATTGATACATCTTTTGTTATAGGGAGAGTTCTCAATGTCTCCTAAGAGTTTTCATTTCTCTTGACTGTAGATATGAACTCTTGAGTATAAAAGGATGATTACCTGATTAAGTTATCTGGTACAGGACTATAGGGAAGAAAGATTATGTTTGTTGAATTTAGCCTATACGGTGAACTCTTCGATGATGCTTTCAATCCAATCATGCAATGACTAGAAGTTTCAAGGTACTGATTCTCTGCTCTTTCAACAGGAAGTATAGATAAGATTTTCTTGTAAAAATTTGTTAGTGTGACTTTTGTCTGATGCAATATGAGAAAGATTTTTCTTTACTATTCCTGGAGGTACACAATGCAAGGAATGAACATGAATTCTAGTAGCTCAGAGTAGTACTCCCTGCCCCCATGGGTGAACAGCGGAGATGAGAATCTGAGTCCTGTAACCACAAGGAACATCTATTCTGCCAACACTTGAATGTGCTTGGATGCAGATTCTTCCTCATAGCTCCAAGAAAGGAATGTGATCCTCTTGGAATCCTTACTCCATCTGTGAAGCACCAACAGAGCCCAGCCATGTTATGAAATACATCAGAATAAATGAGGGGTCCTATAAGCCACTAAATTTGTGGCATATGTTACACAACAATTGAAACCTACTACAATTCTGAAAAACAAAACAAAAACCCAAACATACTAAGTAGTGAGAAAGATCCTTAAAGAAGTAGTAGGGGTAATAGTCAAGTGGAAAAGGAAAGTTTAGCACTGAGGGTGAGGAGAGAATTTTTAATATTAATAATGGAAAGGATAGAAGTAGGTTCATCTGAAAAAGACGCTTACCCATAGTAGTAGACTCAGATGACTTAGAAATGGCCAAGTGCCACTGTCTCCTGGTAGAGCAATTTTCTCTACTGGGTTAGAATATATTAGAATGGGTTCTCAATAGGATCGGAAAGACCTAGACTGTGGGCCTCTGGAGATGGCTCATTGGATAAAGTGTTTGCTAGGACATCATGATGACCTGAGTTCAGATCCCAAACACCCATATAAAAGCAAGGAATAGCAACCTGCTTTTAATCTCAGTGCTGGGGAGGTAGAGACAGGCAGATTCCTGGAGCTCGTTGGCTAGACATTCTAGCCAAATTGGATGGATTCAGGTTCAGTGAGACCCTGTCTTAAAAGATAATGTGGAAAGCAATTGAGGATGGGACTTGATACTGACTCTGGCCAACATGTGAATACATATATATACATATATGTACACATGCACACATTTCACACACACACATAGTCACAAACAAGTATTGCTATTGTTGGTATGAGAGAAAAAGTAAGGGCTACAAAAAATCTATATATTTACATGGTAAGTTTTTTTTTTTTACATAAATATAAGTTGGTGTATATTGTGGTACATAAGGAATTTTCATAGCTATTTCTCCCCATCTTCTCCTTCCCCATTATTTCTGTTTGTTTTCGTCATGAGATATTCTTGAGTTTTATTTTGGGATTCTGAGTTTTGGATGAAATATTCTGATTGAGGGGTAGTGGGATAAAAGTTAGTTCTTTATTATAGGCACAACAAAAGAGAATCCTCAAGATTATACTGAGACAGTAACTGATGTTTAGGATATAGAAAATAGAAAAGCTAAGAAATTGAAATGCAGTTGGTTATGTAGACTATCTATGGGCTATCTAGAATTTATCACATATCTGATGCAAACTGTCAAATCAATGAATATTACAAGATCGTGGTTCAGAAGAAGAACCATTTGTGTTGCTGGAGTATCTGAGGTCACTGGAGTGGTAGATGCTGAAGAAGGGTACATTTCTCTGTGATGCATCAAATGGGTATTTATGTCTCTCAGATGTTTGATAGACACAGGCTTTAGAGTATTTGATTCATGGAAGGGAATGACTGAGTGTGACGGATTTTGAGGGTTGGCTTGGTAAGGGATGAGCCTTGTACCAAACCTAGCCTCCATCCTGTTCTGGTAACCATGACACTTATTGGAAGTTTATTATTTCCTGTGGTGTTTTTTAAGATGGACAGATGTGCTAAGAACCTTAGGGTGAGTACACAGTATCTTCCTTGGTGCGTTTCATGTCTTCATGGGAGTGAGCTGTTGGGTCACCACGCCAGTGACAGGGTACTTGTACTTAGTGGATCCTGAGGCTCCTGTTTTTCTCTGACAGCTAATAGTACTTCAGTAGGGAGTTGTTTATGGTTGTTATCTTTGAAGCAGCCACAAGAGTGGATAGATTAGTATAGATCAGTTTGTGTCAGTGTCCTTGTGTGTGTAGGTGATACAAGATTGCAAGATACAGAATTGGTCGTGAATATGTAGTATTCTCTATGCAATGTAGAACATATCATGAGAGACAAGAAGTTGCTTAATTCTTTCTTCTATGCAATTTTCTGTTAAGGCTGTTGAGAAAAGGAATATTCTTGCCTCCCCCAAGACCTATTTTTTAGATAAAGACAGAAAGAGAAAAACCAACTGTTTGATAAAAAGGTATTTTAGTCATTAATGGTTCTTTAATAGGTGTCATTTTAAAATTTTTCCACTAGTGATAGCTTTGGTACTGCATCCATTTAGATCCAGTTGAGAATCCTTAGTTGAACTTCATTTTGTTATGACTAATTTTGGTCTCTGTTTGAGCACAGGAACACTTAACATTCTCACTGCCTTTGTCACATTTCTGTCTTTACAAACAAGAAATAACATTCACAGTCTTTGGAGCTTTTTCAATGTAATCTATTTATTTGTGTTCTTGTTCTAACTGCTCAACATCTAAGGTGTTCCTTTGTGTTAACTGATGAATGCCATTTTCTATTGGTTTATTTTTAATATTCTAAGATGCTATTTCAACTATAATAAACAATTATCAGTAAATTATCAATGTCTTTGGTCTGCTTTGAATACCTGGACTGACGTTGAGTTGCTTTTTGAACAAGAAAAGACAATTTAAAGGTTTGAAAGGGTAGGTAAGAGCTGTCTGTAGAATCTCTGAGTCTGGGAGCAAGGAGTGGGGACAGCGAACTGGCGGCCCACTGAGCATTAAGCCAGCTGTGGCTCAGATTGTGACATCAGGCCCATCTCTGCTTGGATCAGCCTGGTCCACCTCTTGATAATTGTGATACCACGTTGTCTACAAAGTTCACATGCAGAATCTGCACAATTGAGCTACAAAAATAAATTGCAAAAACTTACCTCATAGTGATTTTATGTTGGCCTCGTTCATATCTGTCATGGAGTACATGTGGACTTGTGGTGGATGGATTGGACATCCCTGAATCCAGTGGACTTACGTAGCAGCAGAAGAATGGAAGTGTGGAGTAATGTGCCAGACTGGAAAAGCCAAGGCAGTTTAGTACCTACCTTCTCAAAGACTGGCACATCCTGAGTTGTTAGGGTGCTTCCTTTTATTGTAATTAATAGGCTATTCCTGGATCAAAGGTAGGTATTAATGGTACTAAGTTGAACCATATACCTGCTAACTGGAAATCATTAAAAGTTTCTTTTTCTCACTTAGATAATTGGTCAATTATTTCCATTTTAGACAGATTAATTGGATCCTTGAGAAGCCTATATTTTGAATGAACTTATCACTTACTTATTGTTTCTCAGTCCTTTTGTTGTGCTCAGATCACTCGTGTGTTCCCATCTTACCCACAGTCTGCCTCACTTCTCATGGTACTGTAACTTGGTTAGTATCGTTGGCTAATAGCACCGTTGCTTTGCCTCCTGAACCTCTTCCCTGATGGCACTGTGCCTGTTTGGTTTTCTTCCTGCTTCATTAGGTGTCCTTTTCGTCCTTTTTCTTTTCTTTTCGTTTTTTTTTTTTTCTTTTTCTTTTTGTTTTTTTCTGAGACAGGAAAAAACCTGTGTAGCCCTGGCTGTCCTGGAACTCACTCTGTAGACCAGACTGGCCTCGAACTCAGAATTCCCCCTGCCTCTGCCTCCCAAGTGCTGGGATTATAGGCGTGCGCCACCACCGCCCGGCCTTTTCATCCTTCTTCAATTCAAGCTCTATCTTGGGGTGTCCCAGGGTTACCAAGGAGCCCCATCTAGTTTTTGTGCTTGCTGTCTGACTGCTCTCATCAGGTCAGATGCTTTAACTCCCCTGCGTTGACATCTTAGGGACTCTCAGCTCTCGCCTCGTGGATGTGTTCTAGCCCCCAGCCTAACAGCAAACAAGGAAACTAAGGCTTTTCTTTATGATCTCTGCCTTCTGCAGCTGTTTTTCTTATGTCACCAATACCATCACCATTTAGTAGCTGATGAAGCAAAAAAGCCTTTGGCTTTGGCTTCTTTCCTTCTTATCCTATAAGTGGATCACTGACCATTTTGGCAACAAAGAAATAAAAACAAAACTGTTATAGACATTTATGTGTAGACTGTGGATGGACCTGTTTTTATGTTGTCACCTCTCTAGCAGATAGGGATATGGATTTTCTGATTCTAGCCATTGTAGTAGATGTTTAGTGGATTTAATTTCATTTCCAATAGAAACATTTTAATGACCAATGATATTGAGTGTACCTTTGTCATTCTTATTGTTAGTGAGAGTGTGTGTGTGTGTGTGTGTGTGTGTGTGTACTCACTCTCGGGTATGCATGCGGGGAGGCCAGAAATTTGGCACGGAGAATATCTTCTTTAATTGCTTTTCTACCTTATTTTTTGAGACACAGTTTCTTAGAGCTCAGGGTTAGGGTTAGACTAGTTCCCAGGATGCCTCAGGTGCTGCAAGGCCTTCCTGGAGAAGACTCAGTAGCTGGCTCTGCCTGCTGTCATCGGGCAACTTACCCACCAGTGCTGTGTCCAAGGGTGGCAATGATCCTTAGTCAGTGCCTCATCTGTCTCTTCTGCTGATTTACTGAGTATCAAATTTTCAGAAGAATTAGTGTATTTTCAGAAGAATAATAGTGTTTGAGTAAAGTAAAAAAGAAAGAGTACACATGGTGGGACTAATGGCTCTAGCAGCATATGTATAGCAGAGGATGGCCAAGTCGGTCTTCAGTGGGAGGAGAGGCCCTTGGTCCTGTGAGGGTTCTATGCCTCAGTGTAGGGGAATGCCAGGGCCAGTAAGCAGGAGGGGGTGGGGTAGTAAGCAGGGGGAGGGGGAGGGAACAGGGGTTTGTTTTATTTTATTTTATTTTATTTTATTTTATTTTATTTTTCTTGTTTTCTTTTGGAGGGGAACCTGGGAAAGGAGATATTGTAAATAAAGAAAATATCTAGTAAAAAAAAGAAAATTAAAAAAAAAAGAAGAGAAGAGAAGTGAAGTCAAGTGGAGTTCTGGTTTAAATTACTAGATAGAGCTTTGCCACAAAGGTGATTCATCTCTCCCTATTTTACCCTCAGATTCCCACCTAGAACACAGCACCCTTGTCCAGGTCAGGAGAGCCATGCCTTTCCATGCCAGTTAATCTAGTCAGTTGTGGTGGCCACAGAGCCTAAGATTAGATATACAGAAGTTAAAAATCGCCCCAGAGATGTACCACTTTAGTATTATTATTTTTAAGATTTGTATTCCATACCATTGTGCTTTCTTCTCTTGTCTGTTATTTGGATAGCCGCTTTCTATGGTCTCTTCAGTGGTTTTATGATCAGATAAAGAATAGGATAGCATGTGTGTGTTTACCTGAATGGAAATGGCACTAATCATAACACTGTGGCCCTTTGATAAACTGAGGGGCTAGGGTGTCAGGGCCTTTCCTCACTTTATTTGTATAGAAGAAGAATATTGGTAGGGAAATTGAAGGAATGGGGATGGATTTGATCAAAACACATCATTGAACATATGAATTCTAAAACAATGAAAACCCAAATAGTTCTTAGATAAATTACATATCTGATAAGTTTTTTCTCATTCATTTAATTCATGATTTATGCTTTCAGTTATTTCAATTAATTTCTTTGGCAAGTATTGTCTGAATTTCTGGTAACTACCAGAGAAGAAATAAGTAGAAGTGTAGTGATATGCAACTAGTGGAAATGTTAGGAGGGTTTAATAGGATGAGTTGGAAAAAAATTAAAATATACAGTGCCTTACTTTGTTGCCCAGTTTTTAAGCCTTGAAAGGGTGCTTATGAACATGGAATTATTGATGTTTTTAAATGAATTAATATGCAAAGGAGATGGCAAAAACAAACAATTAAAGGGCTCGTGTGTGCCAGTAGATGCTGGTATAGAGAAACAATGGCCCGGTGCTGTATGCTGCAGATGAGAATCTCTGTCCTCTCCTAATTCTCTCATATCCTTCCCACTTCCATACCTTCCCAACTTGTATGGTCTGTCTCTCTCAGAAAAGAAACAAACAAACAAACAAAACAAGAAAAAAAGCAAAAACAAATCAATAAAACAAACACAACAAAAAGCACGTAGAAAAAACCCTGAGTCTGTTTTGTGTTGATCTACTACTAGTAATGGGCTTGAGGCTTGCTCTAGAGTGTAGCTGATATACCTAGTTCCCCCCATTGATTTTCCCTTTCTTAGCAGGTATAAGTTGCAAGTAGCGTCCTGGTTATGGTGGGACTTCGAGTCCCTTTTGCCTTCTCGGTGCTGGGATTTTTATCGGTTGACTATATAGGGTAATACTCACAATCTTTGTGAGTGTATATGTGTACCAGTGCTGCTGTGTCTGGAAGACAATGTTTCTTTGGAGTCCACCGCCTCTGGCTCTCTCAGTCTTTCTGTCTTCTCTTCTAAATAGATCCCTGAGCCAAGTTGAATGGAGGGGTTTGATAAAGGTATCCCATGCAGGATTGAGTGTTCCAAAACACACCGTTCAGTGGTCTCTGTGATAACAACTACCATCTACTGCAAAAAGATACTTCTCTGATGAGGGGTGAGCAGTGCAGTGATCTGAGCCCAGCCTAGTGTCAGGTTATGTGTTAAGATAGTCATCAAAGGCCGGGCAGTAGTGGCGCATGCCTTTAATCCCAGCACTTGGGAGGCAGAGGCAGGTGGGTTTCTGAGTTTGACGCCAGCCTGGTCTACAGAGTGAGTTCCAGGACAGCCAGGCTACACAGAGAAACCCTGTCTCGAAAAGCCATTAAAAAAAAAAAAGTACTGTGTCTATGCACACCATATTACTGATGTGAACTTTGATTACTTGTATAAGATAGTGCATATCAGGTTTTTTTTTTTTTTGGTTTTTCGAGACAGGGTTTCTCTGTATAGCTCTGGCTGTCCTGGAACTCACTCTGTAGACCAGGCTGGCCTTGAACTCAGAAATCCACCTGCCTCTGCCCCCCAAGTGCTGTGATTAAAGGCATGCGCCACCACTGCCCGCTGTATATCAGGTTTTTGTATTATAAAGTTTTTCTTCTTTGTAATTAATTAGTAATTTGCAGAGAGAGGGTGTGGTCCTGTAAATAAATATCATGTTCAGTTTCAAGTTTTCCTCTACTTGCATTTATTGATGATTCTTGCCTTAAAAAATTATCTCTGATGATTGCAAATCATTTTATAATTATCAGTTACCATATGATAAGGAAATGTGCAAGAAAGATCTCTCTGTTGTGAAGACTTGAACTGTAATTTTCTTTGCTTTATTCTTTTTTTTTTTTTAATTAACAATCTCTTTGCTTTATTCTGAGAGCTGGGATTAGAGGTATGTACCACCACAGCTGAGACTTTAAATAATTAGCTCATTGTATTAGTAGGCACTCAGAGGTTCTTATTGTAGCCAGTGGTTTAGAGTACCTTACTATCATTGTTTTGATATTGTAACTTTCTCAGAAGTTGAAGCCCCTCCATCCTGTCCGTTAGCGCTGTACCATCAGCTTTGCAGAACTGTCTTTTTGGCGCAGTGAGATGTTTTGTGTTCTTCTTCCTTCTCCAGTGCTGTGGTTAGTCATTTCTCCAGGAAGCTCTGGTTATTTTAATTAGAAATTCATTGTCAGAGTTCAGAGTCTCTACGCTAGACTCGCTGTAGTTTCCAGATACTCAGCATATGGAGTGGAGGAATGGCATGTCTGTATTCACACAAACACCTCGATTTATTTGTGTCTTCCCTAGTTTAAAACACTACAGAGTTCATTATGATCCTTTTCTTTCCCATTTTTTGTAGCTGTTTTCTCCAACAGTGAGAAAGAAACCTGATTCACATCAGCCTCAGCATACTTATTCACAAGATTAATTCTTCATTGTATTGAAAGCAGTTTAGAATTGTTAATGCATGCCACTGCAAAGAGAAAACAAATGTATTAATTAGAATTCAATACTATTTTTGTCTTAAGCTGAGAGTATTTTCTATGTTCTATAGACTACTGTAATTAATTACCACAAATAATGTGGTTTTAAACATGATTAATTCCTTCACAATTCTTGAGGTCAGAAATGAGAAAGTACAGGTATAGCAGGATTCTGATCCCTACAGTGGCTGTAAGGGGGGACTCCTTCCTTGCTTCATTCTCCTAAGGTGATTCTAGATGTCCTTGACCTGTGGCTAGGTAACTCTAGTGTCACCTTCATATAGCTTTCTCTTTATGCTGTTCTTTTAGAAGAACATTTACCATTGGATGTAGGTTATGAGCAGTATATTTATATAATTTTTATCTTCCTCTCCCCTGTTCCAATTCCTCCAGTGTCCTTTCCACTCTCTCAAATTCATGCCTTCTTCCTTGTTATTATTGTTTTACACACAGACAGAGACAGACAGACATGCATATGTGCACACACACACATGCATTCACTCTACTTGAGTCCATTTTGGGTTGCTTGTATGTAGGTGTGTTTAGGGCTGACTGCTTGAGATTGGATATCCCACCAGGGAGCTCATCCCCTCGATTCTCCCTCTGATCAGCCGTTGATTGCGTGGAGCTCTTATCCAGGAGTGGCACCTTGTGAAATTCTCTCTAATCCAGCATACCCGGCTGGTGGTGTCATTATGCAGGTCATGTTTAGGCGACCATATATTTTTGAGATTTCTTGGGGGCATCTTCCCTGTCATGTCTAGAAGATGCTGTGCTGAATCCTGGTACTCTGGCTCTTACATGCTTTTTGTTCTGTCTTCTGTGGTTTTTTTT
This sequence comes from Montemys delectorum, assembly GCA_019843815.1. Lineage (NCBI taxonomy): Eukaryota > Metazoa > Chordata > Mammalia > Rodentia > Muridae > Montemys > Montemys delectorum. The sequence continues at coordinate 56,697 of JADRCD010217662.1, read as the reverse complement.
TTTTTCCTGAGTCATAGGAATTACGTTGTAGATAGATATACCTACTGAGATCCCTATTTATTTCTGAAAATACTGTTTCTGAGATTCCAGGACCTGGGGTAAGGGCAATATTTTGGAGGCCAGCACCCAGGCCACTGCAGATGCATTTTTCTCTCTACTTTCTTTTAGCTTTTTCATGTCTTCATTATTGGAAACCCAGCAAGGTTCATTTGTTTCCATTTATGTTAGATTTTAGATTGTCCCATCTATGTTTGTGAATATGTGAAATTTCACATTTTATTTTCAAAAGCCAAATCAATGAATAAAGAATCTCACATTATTGTAGAGAAAACACCTTGTATACTGTATGGATGCATCACCTGTTAATTAAAAAGCCTCTGGCCTCTGGCTTAGGCAGGAAATACAGGTGCTACATCAGGGAGACAGAAAGCATTCTCTGATAGAGTCAGGCTGGAGATTCACTGGAGGGATGTGACAAGCTGGAAGCATGGTGCCCGAGCACAGGTAACTAGCCACATGATAGAATGCAGGCTAGAACAAATGGGATAGTTTAAGTTATGTCTAGTCAGAGAAGAGCCTAGCTATATGGCCAAGGTATTTGTAAATGTATTTTAAGCCTGAGTCCTATTTCTGGGAGCATGTGGCTGGAGGAAGAACTGGGACTTAACTTTAACACATTATGATTGCTGTAATTAGGGAAATAGGTGCTGTGGAAAAGAACCATGGGTTAAGCTTTGTTTACTAGAGGGCTGGGGATACTTCCAGTTGAGGCAGAAAGAATGAAAGAGCCATCATGAGAAAATGAAAATAGAAAGGCTTCTAGCAGATGGGAAAGAATGCTATCTGTGGAAAGAGCTCTGTGTAGTAGAGGAAGCAAAAGGCACGCACCGAAAAGCAGGCACCAAAAGGCCGGTGGCAGCTGGTGCATGTTGGGCAGGAAGAGACACAGTGAAGTTGTGAGGAAACTAAGAAGCAGAAAATGGAATTTGTTTGGGCTTATTGAAAGACATTGGAAGCTAGTGTAGGGCTAGAGACAGAGGAGTGTGCGTTAGACCTGTATACTATATTCTTTGACATGTTCTTGTATATGTAGTATGTTCTGGTGTTCTCCTGAGTCTCTGCATCAGCTACTACAGAACTATACTTTAAATGGGCTTCATTGCTGTATGGAATACATGAGATAAGAATGGAAGTAAAGCCGGGCAGTAGAGGCACATGCTTTTAATCCTAGCACTTGGGAGGCAGAGGCAGGTGGATTTCTGAGTTTGAGGCCAGCCTGGTCTACAGAGTGAGTTCCAGGACAGCCAGGGCTATATAGAGAAACCCTGTCTCAAAAAAACCAAAAAAAAAAAAAAAAAAATGGAAGTAAAGAGACTAATAACATAAAAATAACTGATGAAGAAGCATGAGATGATGTTGACTTCTAGAGGAGTGGTAGTACTCAAAGAAAAATGTAGACTTGAGAAGTATGCTTGATAGACTTGGAAAGAAATTGGATGGAAGATGGAATTTGATTTTGATTATGTCTAGAAGACTAGGGGATTAGGGTTGGGGGAGTATTTAAGGATGACTCCCAATTTTATAGTTTCACTGGGAAGCAAACTGAAAATGAGTTAGAGACTATAAATCAAGATTTCCTTATTGGACATATGTGTTTGAAATGAACGTAAGTATGGCAATTGGAGAATTAGAAACATGGTTGCAAGTTCAGATACAGAAAAGGAGCATGACTCACCGAAAGACTCCCCTAACTGCACCCTCTGGGATTGTGTGGTGTGGGATGTGTATTACTGATTGATTTGGCTGTATATTAATTTTTATACCATTATCATGTTTTTCTCTTTTTATCTAGTCCCCATAGACATTGGTTCAGTTCATGTCTCCTTATTGCATCTAAGGGACTCTACCTTGGGGGTCCCTGTTTGTTCCATAGAATCACTAGGATGACACTAGATACTGTTTGAGGGATTGTGAACAATTTGGACTGAAAATGATTTTTAGACTTTGATTTCAAATTTATTCTTTCCAGAGAGTCACTGATATTTTTCTTGTATAACTTTATTTTGGACTTTGTTAGAGATATTGTCATTATTCTATAAGAACTGATAGCCTCTTTTCTACCTCTCCTGGTCCTGACTCACTATGTAAGAGACTCCCCCTAACTACACTCCCTGGGATCGTGTGGTGTAGGATGCATTTGTATGTGCATCTGTACTTGATGTGTATTCTGGTTGATTTGGTTCTATATTAATTTTTATACCATTATCATGTTTCTTTGATTCTAGTATTTTTATGTTTCTATTTTAGGTAGAGATAATTTCCCTGCTAGTTTGAAATATTTTTCTCTTCTCATATTTACTGTTACAGCTAGGTTGGTTGTGGAATCAGTATTGTTAACATAGTTTTAGGATATAAGAATTTTCTACCTTGGTCTCTTGCTTTGTTTGTTTGTAAATGCTTTTTAATTTCTTATTTTTTTTCTATTAAAGAAAAGATCATGACTTTAAAGAAGGATCTTGTGTGCTTTGGGTTTTGCCTCTTATTTTTTTTTTCCTAAGGAGAATATATCAATTACCCTATCTCCCTTATTAGGAACCTTTGACAGGTAAGCACTACTGGTTTCCAGACTGGTTAGAGACTGGGAAACAAGTGAAATCCAGCGTGTGTACGAGATGAAGTTGGTGCAACATAATACTAGCTTATAAGTAAGATAGTTTGTTTCGAGGGTGCCCAAAGGCATTTTACTCAAATGTATGATGTCAGTATGTTTTACCTTTTAACCCCTCTCCTCTTTCTTCTTTAAGGGCCATACAGCAATGCTTCATACTGGCTCATGGCATCCCAAAATAAAAGGAGAATTTATGACTTGCTCAAATGATGCGTAAGTATTGTTGGTACTTTTTTGAACGCTTCAATAGATTTTAGACTCTCTTAACTATTGTATCATGGCAACCTAAACTCCTTACTTTTAAGGAGTGGAGTAGTAGGAATGTTGGTGTTTATGTGTTCCTATTCTCGACTTTGCTTTGACTTCTGTCTGCAGTGTAGTTTAGTTAAACAAATATGGATGCTATGGAAATGAGAGATTTTGTAAATTCCAGTAGAGTTTATCATGGGACACACTGGATTAGATTGATGCTAGTAGAGGACCGAAATGGCTTTGCAAGTGTGACTAGGATCTCTGCAGTGAAGACTGACTCCATCTGCAATGAGACCGTGTCACCGTACAAGCTGTCTGTTCTTCAGCCATGGTTCTGTTGGGGATCACTCACCTTGAAGAACAGACTACATTATCCATATCCTTTACCACTTTCTTTCTTTTCTTTTCTTTCTTTTTTTTTTTTTTTTTGTAGTATACTGTAACTGTCTTCAGATGTGAGTCACCATGTGGTTGCTGGGATTTGAACTCAGGACATTTGGAGGAGCAGTCAGTGCTCTTACCCATTGAGCCATCTCACCAACTTCCTTTACCACTTTTTTTAAAAAAAGATTTATTTATTATTATAAATAAGTACACTGTAGCTGTTTTCAGGTGCACCAGAAGATGGCATCAGATCTCATTATGGGTGGTTGTGAGCCACCATGTGGTTGCTGGGATTTGAACTCAGGACCTTCTGAAGAGCAGTCGGTGCTCTTACCCGCTGAGCCATCTCCCTAGCCCCCTTTACCACTTTCTAGAGTGGTTTGGCAGTAATAAATTCACATGAATTGCAATTTGATTGACTTTTTTATTGGCCCTTGACTTAGAATAGTAGTTAGTTCTGAGCTGAGGTGTGGAACATTATTCTCTGCTCTGAGGTTCTGCCACTCTGGGCCTTGTGTTCCATTGGAAGTGAGTATTGCAAGATAAAAGTACAGGGATCCCCAAAGATAAACAGTGTAGTGCTATATGTGGTGATTATTGTTGGACAAAGTTAAACTAAAGGAAACGAAGGGTAGAGATGGCTGATCAGGTGGCTTAGTGTGTACAGGTTCCTAACAAGCCACGCTTGATTGTGAGCCCCATATAATGAAGTGAGAGAATAAACTCCTGCAAGTGTTCTAGGACTTCCATAGGGATATTTTGGCATGTGTGTGTCCACGTGCACACACACATGTAAAACAGAGAACGTAGAAGGATTTACGACTCATAAAGCAGTTATCATTGTTGTTCTTCTTCTTAAGGTATACAGTTAAGCAGGGGCCTAGGCACACATGTAGTTCTACCACTCAACTCCAGCCTGCCCCTGTGAAAGTCTCCTCTTAGTTGAGACTTAGATCATACAGAGGAGGATGCTACAAGGGGAGGAGCTTTCCTGGCTTAGGTGATCCTATGTCTGGGAATCCTGAGGCTGAAGACAGTAGAGCACGGTTGAGGGAAAGAAGATGACTTAGTTGACATTTTGTAGGTTGGTAGGAAAGATGAGAATGATAGGAAATAAATTTGAGAAGGAAGACAAGAGCCAGTCAAGTAAGTATTTTAAGCCAAGTGTAAAGGACCAGAATATTGATACAGTGAAAACCTAAGGAATTAAACAGTGCCAAGTTTAACATTAATATTTTCAAATGAGGTGCCTTTGGGATAATAGTTAACATTCACCGAGAATGCACAGTGAGTTAATCTGAGCAATGTACTTTATGATGTTACGCTTGCTAAAAGCAGGTAGACAGTAATGTAATTAAGTATCTCAAATGAAGAAGCCGATTATGACTTTACCAACAGTATTTAATTCTAAGTACCTGAGCCAGGATTTGAACCCATTGTGATCAGCCCCAGCCTGCTCCTCATTCTTGTTATATGCTCTTCCTTGTCTCATTTTGGACAACTCATTCAGACATAGTTTCTATAAAAAGATCACACAAAGTGATGGTAATCAATTTATAGATTCAGTTACAAGATACAAGTCCCTTTTACAGAAGGAATGGATATAAGACCTCATTTCATTAAGAATGCTGGAGTGTCTTTCTCTTTGGAAGGACAAATTCCTTGTCTTGAAGTTTTCTGGTACATCCTTGTGATGTGATACTTCTGCTGTATTACCTGAATGTGAAGATGGTCATGAAAGGTCACTTACAGTTAAAGAGGCTCGTTAGATCCTTGTGCAGTTCAAATTGTTTTTTGAGGCATGGAGACATTCTGGCTGTGCAGGAGCAATCTACTCGGTGATCTACTTGGTGATCTACTTATGTGTGGGCGGCTAGCCACCCACTGGACCACAAGCAACCCTTTAGGGCTTATATCCTTGAGGAAAACAGTCTTTCTTTCTTAGTAACTAGATAGAAGTTTCTATAAAGTAACATTTTAAAAGATAATCTCTGAGCCTTAAATGTGAAATTGATAGCATCCTCCTTTCCCCAAGGTTCAGGTATCATCAATTTTTTATTTTAAGAAAATTCTATTCTATGGAAGCTTACGTCTTATTTTTGATTTTTAACTTTGTATTGACAAGTGAAAGGTATATTTTTCCTTCTTGTGTTATTTTTGTTTGGTTTGAAATCACTATTATCACTGACCTTTTCTATTTCATTGGTTTTTATTTTTTAAAAGTGTGTGTGTGGGGTGTGTGTGTGTGTGTATGTGTGTGTGTGTGTGTGTGTGTGTGTGTTATATGCTGAGTGTAGCTATGCGTATGTGTGTTTGGGTGCTCTGAGGTATTAGATCCCCCTAGACCAGCCACTTGATGTAGGTGTTAGGAACCGAACGCATGTCCTCTGGAAGAGTGTTAAGGGCTTTAGCTCTGAGTCATCTCTCCAGCCCCCTGTTTTGGAGATTTTAATGTGGGCATTTAGGGTTTTCGCAAAGATGTGTGAGCAGGTTCCATCAGTGATAGCCTGTTTTGCTTGCTCCTCATTCTTGTTTTTTTTTTTTTTTTTTTTAAGATTTATTTAGCTGGGCGGTGGTGGCGCAGGCCTTTAATCCCAGCACTTGGGAGGCAGAGGCAGGCGGGTTTCTGAGTCCGAGGCTAGCCTGGTCTACAGAGTGAGTTCCAGGACAGCCAGGGCTACACAAAGAAACCCTGTCTCCAAAAAATAAATAAATAAATAAATAAATAAATATATTTATTTATTTTATGTATATGAGTACACTGTAGCTGTACAGATGGTTGTGAGGCTTCATGTGGTTGTTGGGAATTGATTTTTAGGACCTGTGCTCACTCTAGTCAACCCCGCTCGCTCCAGTCGGCCCTGCTTATTCAGGCTCAAAGATTTATTTATTATTATAAATAAGTATAGCTCTCTTTAGACTTACCAGAAGTGGGCATCAGATCTCATTACGGGTGGTTGTGAGCCACCATGTGGTTGCTGGGATTTGAACTCAGGACTTTCTGAAGAGCAGTCAGTGCTCTTAACCACTGAGCTGTCTTGCCAGCCTCAGCCTGCTCCTCATTCTTGTTTTATGCTCTTCCTTGTCTCATTTTGGACAACTCATTCAGACATAGTTTCTATAAAAAGAACATGATATAGGCATAAAAAGAACATGGTATAGGCAGCCGTTGACCTCAGCGTCCTTTCTTGTTTCTGTGCTGTGTACTAAGTGCTAAACACACCCAGGAATGTTTGCTAACCTGTGGCTTCACAGCAGTGTTGGAGTAGAGAGTAGAATTCTGACAGCTGTAGCCAGTTATTCATGGAAGGAAGAAAACTGTGAACTAACTTTGATATAATAGGAGAAAGGAATCTCTCCGTTTGTGAGAACTAGTTCCAGTGGAGGCTAGGGTGGTGCTTACCGTTTTGTTCTGGCCCAACTTCTACCAGATTAAATTGAGGACCTCTGCATGTGTGTCACACATACTCTTGTTCTCTTACTTCCATTCCAAAAGATTCAGTATGAAACAGAGACTGAGGTTAATCTGATCCAGGAATGGAATGAAAAAAGGGAGAGGGAAGATAGCAGTCTTTTCTGTTTTGTCAACTTTACTATAGTGGAGTGTACATAAAGCAGAATTTAATAAGATCTTCGTGAAAGTAGATGGTAATAAAAACCAGATGACATAGAAGATAAAAATGCTTATGAGAGGAATTTATTCTTACTTGTGGGTTGATAAAATGTGATGGGGAGCCATTTTGTAATTTGTAGTAGCTTGCAGGATAAGTGTATGGCCCAGGGTGAAAGTATGGCCAGGGTGAGAGTATGGCACTGATGTAATTGAGGTCTCAGTACAGAATGTCTAAAGTAGGAAGAAAATGTATTAATGGATTTTATGCCTCAGAACTCTTAGGATTTCAGAATGCAACTGTTTTTGGAGTTAATGCCATAAGAGAAGTGAATATGAGGCTGTGAATATGAGCCCAATATAGCATGATTGGTGTCCTTATAGAAAAAGGTGTGAGAAATGCATATCCTGAGAGAAAGGCCACAGGATGCCTGTAGCAGTCAGGAAGCCAAAGAGGAAGGGCTGTGGAAGAAACAAACTCCCCAACCCCTTCTTCACTGTAGACTTGTAGGCTCTGGAGCTATTACAAAATAAGTTTCTACAGCTTAAACAACCTAGCATATGACACATTGATGATTTATCTCATTTTAAATTGTCTGTCTGTCTGTCTTTCTGTCTGCCTGTCTGTCTGTCTGTCTGTCTGTCTGTCTGTCTGTCTGTCTGTCTGTC
>JADRCD010217662.1:0-47352 GCA_019843815.1 Montemys delectorum | reverse complement strand
AGCAGCAGCAGCAGCAGCAGCAGCAGCAGCAGCAGCAGCAGCAGCAGGCAGATCACAGGCAGCAGGGCAGAAGGCCGCCAGTGCTATGGTTTGGGGAGAGCCTGGGGAACTTTCAGATGGGACTTTGAAAACAAATTCTGTAAGTTGCTTTTATGGAAATTAATGAGAAAGAAAATGGATTTACCAAAGAATGAAAGGAAATCATATCTTAGATCTTTAAAGATATTTCTGTCTAATACTTGTAAAATATATGAAGAATCGGGATGATTTTACTTATAAGTAAAAGATATATTTAGGTTTTTATCTAATTTATTATTTTAAACATCCATGCATGCATGCATATCATCCATGTAATGCTTGTACACGGGTGTGGGCATGCCCTTGCCACAGCACATGTGTGGAGGTTAGTGGTCAGTTTTCTCTCCCTACCGTATGGGCTTTGGGGTTGGCACTGTCAGTGTGCTTGCTGGCCAGCTCATTTACTGACTCAGCTGTCTCACCAGCCCTCAGTTTAATCTCACGTACTGTGTACTATGAAATGAGTAGAGACAAGAAAATTTACCCTGCCCCAAAGAATGTTGTGAATAGAAAGAAAAGGTATGGGGTTGCTTTGAAGGAAAAAGTCATGGGAGCCATTACATAAATCATGTAACCTGTGACTCTTGATTTCCTTTCCTTTTTCTTCCCAAAAGAAAAAAAGTACCACCACCCCACCCCAATAGTGAAGGGGCATTTTAGTAATGGTCAGAGGACTGCAAAGATGGTACTTTATCTTTTCTTAGACATTCCTTGGCAATGTGACTTTGTAGCCATTCCCATTAGGAGTGTGGGGGCGATTCCATACACCATCCATCTAAGCCAGCCAGCAGCAGCACGGAAATGATGGTGTTTCAGTTCCCAGCTTAAACCTCTCAAGAGTTAATGTAGGCTTCTATTCCTTTAGGGGATGGCATTGCATATGATCAAGCCCTCTGCAGGGTGAGTGGTCAGGTGGAGAAGAGTTCAGTCTCAGCTTAGGTTATTCTAGACCAGCTTAGAAAGTCAGGCTTGTGGGAGAGCTTGGGCTAGATTGGTAGGGCTGACACGTGTTAACCCAGTTAAGATGGGACAACTCGGTGGACTAGTAGTCATGTGAGAAATAATACATGCTCGTTCTTCTAAACCATTGAACTTTATGAATGATCTATAAACTACACAGATAATTTTATTGAAGTATGTAGGGTTATGATTATAAAGAAAAATGTTTGTTCCTATATAACACCAATATGAATAGAAGTAAAATATAATGAGATGTACAAGATTTACATAACACAGCAGAAGTAGAACATGAGTGAGCTTGTGTGTACAGATGTGACACACTGTTGAACCGTATGTGCTACATGTTATTTGTTTCTTGGGCTATTTTAGCTTAAAAAACCCTTGAAGCTTTAAAAGAAACCCAAAAACTTGTGTGTGGTCTTTCTTAATACCTGTGTATGTAGATGCCACCCCCACACATTTGTTTCCCCTTATAAAAGCTGATTTTAAGGTATAGAAAAGGGGATTTATGAGACTTATAGCTAACTACCAAACCTTTTCTGATTTAATAAAAAAGTTTTTTTGATGTATTTTCAGTGTGTTTTAAGCCCTGCAAATCACTATTGTGTAGATTATGAGATCTGAGTGGCCGGAGACTTTCTGCATTGGAATTTTATACTAGAGTTTCCTTTGTGTGGCTCAGACTGCTCGGTGTGTAAGATGTCTGTGGAAAAAAGATCTCTAGTCTTTATTTGGAGAGTGCCAGCACCAAAGAATAAATGCATGAAAGAGCTGAAAAATAATATTAAAGAAAATGCTAAATAATGCCTTCGACACCTCCAAGCATCTTCTAAACCTAGCAATGCAGCTCTTTGTCTTTCTCAGAGCAATAGCCTGTGTTGTCCTCTTGGGGTAGAGTTCCCTGGAACGTACCTTGGGAAATGAAGACCAGCAATAAAAGATGATTCAGATGATTGAATTCAGTAAATTATAAATATTAAATTTTTATAGGCTCTAAAAATGAATTAGACAGTAAAAAATTTACCAAGTTTTGGCATGGCATTATGGAAAGAATATATACTTGTAGTAAGAACCAGAGGAAGTTGGGGGCTGTACAAATATCTGTGAACAGTAATTTGCTATTAAATTTTAGATTACTGAAAAATAAGATGATGCTGATTTCCAGATCTGAACCTGGGATAAATGTACAGCACCTGTGTGTTCATGTATAGGTCTACCGGTTAATGTGAATGTGAAGGTGTCTTACACAGTTTGGTGAGCACCTCCTCTTAGAACATGTGTGCAACATGTTGAGTCTTACAGACTTTTTCTAGAAAGCTGCTAGGCAGATTTCAGTTGGCTTTTCATAATCAATAACATATGTAAACATAATTGTACAATTCTCTAAAGAATGGTGGTTCATGTAAATGGATTCCAAAAAAGTAAATTTCCTATAACTCAAAGCTTTTTTTCCCTCAAGTATTTTGGAGGGAAACTTTAAAAACATCAGTTTTCTGCATTATTCATGAGTGTTTTGAATATAGTTTAACATTTTCATAACTTATAAATCATTATCTCATGGTTTACTGTGCCTGAAAGTGCCTTGGCAATATAGAACTATTTATAGTGTTGGGTTCTTGACTGCTCCCCTGCCCTGTTTCTGTTGTTGCCTTTCATTTTAGACCTATAGAAATACCTGTTTCTCCTTTAGTTTTCTACATCTATCAACAAGGCCAGAGCTGGAATAATCTAGTCCTCCCTCCCCCTCCTCCCCCTCCCTCCTTCCCTCTTCCCTCCCCTTCCTCCCCCTCCCTTCCTTCCCTTCTCCTCTCTTCCTTTCCCTTCTTTTTTTAGAATTACAGCAAACAAAAGACTATATAACACGATTTTTTAACACATGGGCTTTTACCACCCTCTTTGGCTACTAGGAGGCTTTCTTGCTGACTTTCAGTTTCAGGGTGAGTTTGCATTGCCTAGGTTGCTGAGCGAGTCCTACAGAGTTAAACACATAGCAGTTCTGTGTGTGAGGCTCTCATTAAGACAGAAAATGCATCGTTCAGAACGTGGCCCTGTCATGTCATGCTAAGCTTATATCTGTCTATAAATTCTTTGATTCTCTTAGCTAATACTGTTTTTTATAAATCATGAGATCCTACTACAAAAGCCTAACTCAACAAAACTGGAAAACCTGGATGAAATGGACAATTTTCTAGAAAGATACCAGGTACCAAAGCTAAATCAAGATCAGATAAACAATCTAAAGAGTCTCATATCCCCTAATAAAACAGAGACAGTCGTTAATAGTCTCCCAACCAAAAATAACTCAAGGCGAGATGGATTTAGTGCAGAGTTTTAGCAGACCTTCAAAGAAGACCTAATATCAATGCTCCTCAAACTCTTCCACAAAATAGTAACAGAAGGTACTCTATCCAATTCATTCCACGAAGTCACAATCACTCTGATACCTAAACCCCACAAAGATGTAAAAATACTCAATAAAATTCGTGCAAACTGAATCCAAGAACTCATCAAAATGATCATCCATCATGATCAAGTAGGCTTCATCCCAGGGATGCAGGGATGGTTCAATATACGGAAATCCATCAATGTAATCCACTGTATAAACAAGCTCAAAGGAAAAAAACCATATGATCATCTCATTAGATACTGAGAAAGCATTTGACAAAATCCAGCACTCCTTCATGATAAAAGTCTTGGAAAGATCGGGAATTCAAGGCCCATACCTAAACACAGTAAAAGCAACATACAGCAAACCAGTAGCCAACATCAAACTAAATGGAGAGAAACTTGAAGCAATCCCACTAAAATCAGGGATGAGACAAGGCTGCCCACTCTCTCCCTACCTACTCAATATTGTACTTGAAGTCCTAGCCAGAGCAACTAGACAACAAAAGGAGATCAAAGGGATACAAATTGGAAAGGAAGAAGTCAAATTATCACTATTTACAGATGATATGATAGTATACTTAAGTGACCCCAAAAACTCCACCAGAGAGCTCCTAAACTTGATAAACAACTTCAGCAAAGTAGCTGGATATAAAATTAACTCAAGCTAGTCAGTGGCCTTCCTCTATACAAAGGATAAACAGGCTGAGAAAGAAATTAGGGAAACAACACCCTTCACAATAGTCACAAATAATATAAAATATCTTGATGTGACTCTAAGCAAGTGAAAGATCTGTATGACAAGAACTTCAAATCTCTAAAGAAGGAAATCGAAGATCTCAGAAGATGGAAAGATCTCCCATGCTCATGGATTGGCAGGGTTATAGTAAATATAGTAAAAATGGCCATCTCGCCAAAAGCAATCTACAGATTCAATGCAATCCCCATCAAAATTCCAACTCAATTCTTTACAGAGTTGGAAAGAGCAATTTGCAAATTCACCTGGAATAACAAAAAAGCTAAGATAGCAAAAACTGTTCTCAACAATAAAAGAACTTCTGGTGGAATCACCATCCCTGACCTTAAGCTGTACTACAGAGCAATTGTGATAAAAACTGCAAGGTATTGGTACAGTAACAGGCAAGTGGATCAGTGGAATAGAATTGAAGACCCAGAAATGAACCTACACACTTATGGTCACTTGACCTTTGACAAAGGAGCTAAAACCATCGAGTGGAAAAAAAGACAGCATTTTCAACAAATGGTGCTGGCTCAACTGGTGGTTAGCATGTAGAAGAATGCATATCGATCCATTCCTATCTCCTTGTACAAAGGTCAAGTCTAAGTGGATCAAGGACCTCCTCATAAAATTAGATACACTGAAACTAATAGAAAATAAAGTGGGGGAAGAGCCTCGAGCACATGGGCACAGGGGAAAATTTCCTGAACAGAACACTAATAGCTTATGCTCTAAGATCAAGAATTGACAAATGGGATCTCATAAAATTGCAAAGCTTCTGTAAGGCAAAAGACACTGTTGATAGGACAAAACGGCAACCAACAAATTAGGAAAAGATCTTTACCAATCCTATATTCGATAGAGGGCTAATATCCATATATACAAAGAACTCAAGAAATTAGACTCCAGAAAACCAAATAACCCTATTAAAATGGGGTACAGAGCTAAACAAAGAATTCTCAACTGAAGAACACTGAATGGCTGAGAAGCACCTAAAGAAATGTTCAACATCCTTAGTCATCAGGGAAATGCAAATCAAAGCAACCTTGAGATTCCACCTCACACCAGTCAGAATGGCTAAGATCAAAAACTCAGGGACAGCAGATGCTGCAGAGGTTATGGAGAAAGAGAAACACTCCTTCATTGCTGGTGGGATTGCAACCTGGTACAACCATTCTGGAAATCAGTTTGGCTGTTCCTTAGGAAACTGGACTGGACTACCAGAGGACCCAGCTATACCACTCCTGGGCATATACCCAGAAGATGCTCCAACATGTAATAAGGACACATGCTCCACCATGTTCATAGCAGCCTTATTTATAATAACCAGAAGCTGGAAAGAACCCAGATGTCCCGCAACAGAGATATGGATTCAGAATTGTGGTACATTTACACAATGGAGTACTACTCAGGTATTAAAAACAATGAGTTCATGAAATTCTTAGGGAGATGGATCGATTTGGAGGATATCATCCTGAGTGAGGTAACCCAATCACAAAAGAATATGTACTCACTGATAAGTGGATATTAGCTCAGAATCTTGCAATACCGAAGATACAATCCACAAACCGCAAGAAACTCAAGAAGAAGGAAGACCACAGTGTGGATACTTTGAACCTTCTTAGAAGGGGGAACATAATACCCATGGAAGGAGTTACAGAGACAAAGGATGGAGGAGAGACTGAAGGAAGGACAATCCAGAGACTGCCCCACCTGGGAATCCTTCCCATATTCAATCACCAAACCCAGACACTATTGTATATGCCAGCAAGTGCTGGCTATCAGGAGCCTGATATAGCTGTCTCCTGAGAGGCTCTGCCAGTGCCTGACTAATACAGAAGTAGAGGCTCACAGCCATCCATTGGATTGAGCACAGGTTCCCCAATAAAGGAACTAGAGAAAGGACCCAAGGAGCTGAAGGGGTTTGCAGCCCTATAGGGGGAACAACAATATGAACTAACTAGTACCCTCAGAGCTCCCAGGGACTAAACCACCAACCAAAAAGTACACATGGTGGGACTCATGGCTCCAGATGCATATGTAGCAGAGGATGGCCTAGTCGGTCATCAATGGGAGGAGAGGCCCTTGGTCCTGTGAAGGCTCTATGCTCTAGTGTAGGGGAATGCCAAGGCCAGGAAACACGAGAGGGTGGGTTGGTCAGCAGGGCGTTGGGGGAGGGAATAGGATTTTTTTTCCCAGAGGGGAAACCAGGAAAGGGGATATCATTTGAAATGTAAATAAATCAAATTTGTAATAAAGTGTAAAAAAATACGGTTTTTAATAATTTATAACTAATATTTTTTTATTTTTGTCAGCTTCTATCATTTTAAAATGAATACCTTTATTTTAATTCTTGTTCACTGGGTTGTACATTTAGAAGTAAAAATATTAGAAGACATTTTATGCTGCTTTTTTTTTTTTTTAAGAGGGAAAGTAAGTAAGATGTTATTCTTCCTGTATCACCCAGGATGCTCCCAGATTCCTAGACTCAATTGATACCTGCTGACTTAGTCTAGAGTTGCTTGGACTACAGGTGTCAGCAGCTTGCTACTGTCCCTGGCTACTCTGGAACATCATAAAGCTCTGTCACTGCATGAGTTCTGGCAATAATGAGAACCTATTTGAAATTAATTCCACAATCTAAATGTGTACATATTGGAGTTAGTTTGAGAAACTGAAGGTTTAAAAGAGAAGAAAGATGTAGGTCATCTTTAATTTGTTATTCATTTGGTCCATGTGTTGGATATGTGCTGTTTACATAGATGCATGTGTTACGATATTGTACTGAGTGATATGGACATGTACAGTTAATGTGTTAATAGGTTAAAAATATCTTTCTCGGGCTGATGAGATGGCTCAGAGGTTAAGAGCCCTGATTGTTCTTCCGAAGATCCTGAATTCAAAACCCAGCAACCACATGGTGGCTTACAGCCATCTGTGCAGTTACAATGTACTCATGTATATAAAATAAATAAATAAGGTATCTTTCTCAAAATAGTTTGCTTTTACTCAGTTTTATGTTGAGAACTGCACAGTAGACACAATGGCAGTATTCTTGAGTCAGTACTAATATGTTGCAGAGTTAGCAGAACAAATTCTATCTCCAATGTAATTTTAAGTTGTCCTTTGACAATGTTATACATGTATATAATATTTTTCAATCATATTCAGTCCCCATCCCCTCACTTATTGTCCTCCCACGCCTCTGGAACCCTTCTTTCCACTGAATTTCAATATAATGACTTGTATGAGCATGTGGAAGGGGTTGCTTACTGGATGATACAGCTCACCAGTGCCTGTCTACTGATGAACAGTAGCTTCCCACCCTTAGTAGCCGTTATCTTCCAGTAGCTCTTAAAGGCTGCTGGGTCCTCACAAGCCCCTCCCCATCCCATGCTGGGACACTGACAGTCTGGACCTTGGCAGCTTTTGTGTGTGTAAGCATAGGTGCTGTCATGTTCATGGATGCAAAGTATCCTTCCTATGTGGAATACAGGATTTCCCATCATTCCCTTCTGGTCTGGGGCCCTGCCATTCATCTACCCTCTCTTCCGTGGTGTTCCCTGTTGCCTTGGCCATGGGATGATGTAAATGTATTATTTAGTGCAGAGCACCCAAAAGTCACTCATTCTCAATATTGTGGCCAGTTTGGAGCGAGCGCTCACTGCCGCCTGCTGCACAAAGAAGTTCTTTGACCCAAGCTTAATTAAGTAGCCTTAATCCATGTGTATGAGCATAAATGTTTGGAAGGCAGTTCAGCACATGCCCATTTAGCAAGACAGCAGTGTAGGCTTAGGGCCTCTGCCCTCCCTGCTCTTATAGTACCAGGTAAATGTGTGAGCACCACAGTTTTAATGTTTCACTTAAAATTCAACCACAGATATATAAAGTGATTGTCTGAATTAGTGTTTGTATAAAAGCTTTCTTTAAAAAAGATGTATTTATTATGTATTTATTTTTTATGTGTATATGTTTGTGTGTATGAGCATGAGTTCTCTGTGCACCACATATGTGCAGGTGCTCTTAGAAGCCATAGGAGGGTGTGAGAACTTCTGGAACTGAAGTTGTAGGCAGTTGTGAGCCTTCTCTTGTAGATGCTGGGAACCAAACTTGTATCTTATGCTAGAGCAGCAAGCATTCTGAACTGCCGAGCTACCTCTCCTGCCCCAGGTTATTTATTTTTATACAACTTAATTTACTATAAAGAAGATAAGATGTGGCTTTATTTTTACTTGTAATGTAGCATGAGAGAAAATGTTGAATAGCATGTATGTGTGTGTATATGTGTGTGGAGGCCAGATTCTGGTGCCCAGCATCTCCTCAATGGCTTTTGCATCTTATTCTTTCATTCTCACAGTAAGACATATGTTATTTTTGCTGCTCTTCTTTTTATCCTTTAGTGGGAATGACCCTCTTTCCTTTTTTTTTTATTATTGTGTTTAGAGTCAGGGGTTCTCACTGAGTTTTGAACTGATTGAACTAGACTGTCTTGTCAGCCATCTCTGCTGTCCTCCTGTGTTCACTTCTTGGATGTACTGCTGTACCTACCTGGCTCCCCAACCCCTCAATGTGAGTTTGGGGGATCAAACTCAGGTTCTCTTGGTTGTATGACATCTTCCTAGCCCCATTATAAACTTCACTTATTTTGTAAGGAAAACGAAAGTTTCTGTTAAGAAACACAATGCTATGAAACTTAGGTTCCTGGAAAAATACCAGTTTATTAAGAAGTTGAGACTCTAGAGTAAATGTTTTCTTAGGAGTTGGTGAGAGCAAAAATAGGGAATTATTCACTCAATTATTTTAAAGTCCTTTGAAAAGAATCCTGGAAGGTAGCCCTATGGTATAACACTTCTTTATATGTTCAGAGCCCTGGTTCTCTTTCTGGCACCATACATAAGACAGAAGAAGAACTGTCTGTAGACTTACTAATTATATTTTGGATTTTTAGTGATTTAAAGTAAATATATACTAATCTAAAGTATTTTAAAGTGCTAGACAGAGAGGAATTTCATTTTCAATTTTAAAGCTAAAATGTTTTGTTAGTACTAGTGACATAATTGAGTCTGCTTGTAAATTTAGTGTGTAATAACTCAAACCTCTAACATTATTTTTCAGGGTTACAGATGCTGCTAATCACTTTTTTTTACTCAAAAAAGTTAATAAATATTGTGGAGGAATTGATTTCTGAGCAGATAAGAGGTTTTTAGAAGTAACCACATACATGGCTGACCCCATTATCTTTGAACAGCTTTTGTTTAATTTATACTTTTTCTAGTACTTTCAAAATTTATTATGCTATGGTATAAGACTTTACCTTATCTGTCCAGGGATAAGACATTTAATGCCACACTGACTGTTTTGTATTTTATACAACATATTCAGGAAATGTTCACACTTTATGCTTGCTGTATACAGCAACATAATATGTTTATACTTTCAAAAATGTTGGAGTAATGCTTGATAATTTCCAAGGTGTTTGTAGTTCACTGTAGTTTTACAGTTTTTAATTAACAATTTCTTTTGGCCAAGAAACATCAATACTGAATAATAATTCATATATAGGGATTATAAACTGGGAAAATACTAGTTAGCATTTTTCTTTCTTTTCTGAGATTCATATAAAAATGTCAATATAATTTTAAGATTTCAGAATAGCATTTTTATATGGTTTTAAATTAATTAATTTATATATTTATTTTTAAAGAAGAATGTGGAAGTCTACAAGGAATTGAAGGGTATGTTTGTTTACTAGAATGCCCTTAACAGGATTGTACAGAGGTAGTTTGAATTTCTTCTGGGGATTTCTCAGGCAAGGTAGTATCAGATCACCTGGCACAGCCTCTGTATTTCTAAATGAATGTGTGTACTTACAGACGGTCGGGCTTAGCTGCTTACTGGGGAATAGTGTGGGAAGCAGAATGGTGCTCCTGTGAGAATTCATAAAATGAATTTTGTTACGGGAATGGGAATTAACGGTGTTTATGTATTATATACTTTGTAATTCTTGAAACTCATAAATAAAGATAAAATGTTCTTTTTGCTTTGACTGATTTTTCCTCCCAAAGACTTGGATATAATGAGAATTATTTTGTAGTCAAAATTACTAAATTTATTTGCATTGTATTTCTTAATCCATTTTCTATTATGCCTTATAATTCTGACTCCATCTCTAATGTGGACACGTGTCCTTGTCTTTTGGCTTCCTGTTGTCATGAGTTAAGAGTGGCGGGGTGATAGGCACACTTTTTAAGGATGTGTGAAGACTGAGTTGACCTTTCCACTATTTCCCTAAACTTTGTAAGTTTATACAACTTAGTAAGCTATTTCTGTCTTGTAAACTGTTCCTTCTTGTGATAATGCTTCTGAAATTTATCTTGATCGAAGTGTTAGCTTTTGTTACTACCTTTAAAAAAACCGCTCCAAGTAAAACCAGCAGCTCTTGCCTGGAGAAATTTTTCCTGTTATAATAGTAACAAAACAAAGTAGGAGAAAATGTGAAGGTCTCAGAAAGGATTCATTATCGGGTGCTGGGGCCTGCTAGTTAGAATGAAACAAAAGTTCTCTGTGTCAGCTTATTGTGAAACACATACTTCGTTATGCAGGTTGGTTTACAGCTCAGATTTTACCTCCTTGTGTCCTGCAGTAACCGTCAAACATTGTAGCTTTGTGGAAGAATCAAGATTCACAGATTATATTCTGTCCAGCAGAAATTGATGTACAAAAGTCTATCTTTACATATAATAATAACCAGAGGAGTGGGCCATCTTTTTGTTTATACCATGCAACTATGTAGTAATTACTACTTAACCTTACCCAGGCATCTTTACTTATGTGTCTGAATAGGCACCACCTTACAAATCTTTCTTATAATCTACACGATTTACTATTTTTCAGAGAGAAATACAGCTTTTGCAAATAGTTTTTAGCTTCCTCAATTCCTTTCTGCTTTTGCTGTAAAACTCTCTTGCCTGTCAACTAGCATATTTATTGACAGCCTATTGCATAGGTTTAGCTAGAGACTAGATAAATGAAATAGTTCTGAGGATTTATAATACCATAGACATTCACAAATACTCATAAAAGAGCGAGTAGATCTAAGCATGGCATGCGTAACTAAGATTTATGAGGGGCCTAAAGTGGTCTGGAGTGCAAGTTTATGAGGAATTGATGCTTAACCTGAGATTGAAAAAAAAGAGTAGTTGTTTGTATTCAGAGGGAGGAGGATGCCTTTTTTTTTTTTTTTTTTTTATTAAATTGACACGAGATCTCTCTGTGTAGTCTTGGCTAAAATATCTACCACCACTCCCCGGCTAGGAGGATACCTCTTTGGATATAGAAAACAGCATTATAAAAGACACCCTTTAAGATGAGTGCATGGTGCTCGGATTTGTAATCCCAACACTTGAGATGGGAAAACAGGAGCTTTGCTGAAGTTTGAAGCCACCCTATGCTACACAGTGAGTTCCAGACCATCCTGGGCTTGCGTGAGATCCCGTTTCAAACAACAACAAACTCCCCGGTAAAACACCAACAAAACCTAGACAGGAATAGAAAATCTGACATTATTAAATAAGAGGGAACAAAATGGAGATCTACGTGAGGGAGGAGGGTCTTTGCATACATGTGACTCAACTCTAGCAGTTTTTAATAAGGGGAAATAATTGATGAGATTTACCTGGAAAATGCTCCAGTCTCTTTATGTGTTGGTGGTCAGAGAGGAATCATTTGTATGGCAGGGCTGTGTTTTTGTTGTTGGTGGTGGCTGTTTTGTTTTGCTTTTCTTTTTGAGACAGGATTTTTCTCTGCAACCCAGGCTGCCTTGGAACCAATTATGTAGCCTAGCCTGTCCTAAAACTTGTAGCTGTCCTCCTGCCTCAGCTCTCCAAGTACCCAGTTGCTGCTGCTGCTTTTTAAAATACTTACTTTGACTGTAAGAAGTTGAACCCTGCCCCGGAGCTGTGGCCCCCACCCTAGTTCTTTTCTGCCTGTGGACTTTCACAGATCTATCTGTAGAGTGCTAACGTATGAGGTAGGAATCATTAAGCCAGTCTAACTATTACCTGAGGTTCTTAATAGAAAAGCTGGTTTCAACAGAAGTGACTCACCACTGGTCACAGTAAACAATTGAGATCATCCCAATTCCTTTACATAATTTTTTTTTGGTTTAGGAGATTAAAACTACCAATTTATATGTCTTTCTCTCCATTCTGTGAATTGGATAGTAGATAACAAAGCATATGTAACATATTGTTTGAGGATATATGAGAGACAATGATGAAGAAAATTGTTTGGCATAGCAACTTTTTAAATGTATCAGTGAGGTCCCTGAGATCCTAAAGCCAGAATTATTTTCATAATGACATTAAACCTTAATTTGGCATTTTTTCCACTGTATGACCATTTGTAGTGATGCCAGAGCCCTTCTGGCTCCTTGGACTGTATTCAGGTGATGAAAGCAGCTTGTACTGGGAGTCACTGTCTTTGTACTGCTATACATTTAGAACTAAAATGGAAAGAGAGAAGTAAAAGAGCACCAGTTTCACTTATGAGTGTCCTTGAAACAGTAACAATTAGCTTTAGTGATGACCATCCTGCATGTATGTTTTATTACTCTTTCTGAGATGGGGAAGGACACTTCAAGATGTTGATGTAACCAGAGGAGGATTTCCTGCCAACAGGAAAATTATTTATGTGGTGGTATTCTATAGTGAGCATGTATATACATGTATAAATCCTTTAAAGAATCTCTTAGGTTTTTGTCAGAGATTTTTCTTTAAAAAAAGAAGGAGGAGGAGGAGGAGGAGGAGGAGGAGGAGGAGGAGGAGGAGGAGAAGGAGAAGGAGAAGGAGAAGAAGAAGAAGAAGAAGAAGAAGAAGAAGAAGAAGAAGAAGAAGGAGAAGGCATTAGATGCTATTTTAAGGAAAACAATTGGGAGCTTTTGTGCCCATTTATTTTTTTAAGCTGAATTTTAAAAATTTCAGAATTTATATCTGTGTTTGAACTTGGTAGCTGCCCAATACTAAGATGAACTTTTTAGTCTGCAGTATTCTGTATATGAGCAATATATAAAGCTCAGAGTCAGGCACCGCTAAGGTCTGGTTCAAGGTGCAGGATTCCACACTACCCTCACTTGAAGAAAATGCCACTTTGCAAGAATCCACAACTCTCTCACAGTGGCCTCTAAAGTACTACTACATCTCTATGTGAGGGACTTCATTCTTGAGATGTAACCAAACTGTTCTGCAGTAGACTGGAGGAAGTCCAAGAATCTTGCTGTTCTACACTGTCTATTAGTAAGGGTATAGAAAAAGTTGCCATTTTTCTCAGTACAAAGGGACTTTTACTGTTCTAACTTTTGTAAGATACTTTGTAAGAGCTTTTTCTGTAAAAATGTATCATTTAACACTTAACAAGTTTTTTAGTATTCTTAATACACTTTTAATTTTTAAGCATTTGTTAGAATAAACATTAATTGTTTAAGAATTCCTTTGGTACAGCATATAGCTTGATTCTATTGTTAGCATGCCATTAAAAGTTCTCTATTGACTTTATGATATGTTATCTAACATTTCGGCCATTCATATTAAGGTTCTCTAATTAGCCCACTATACTAAAGCTAATGTATATCTACATAAACAGGTACAGAGGAACTGCTGTGTATGTCTTAAAGTCTCTATGTTTTTTTTCTTTTTTTTTTTAATCATTTCATTTATTTAAAATCTGCAGGAACTTATGTCTATTAGAGAAACATTAGAAATAAGATCTATTACTTATAGTCCAATGATCTAGACAAAACTAGTATCAATTATAAACATATCTTCTATGACTTTTATATCTTTGAATAGCTAGATATTCTTTTGTTTTGTTTTTTTATTAGATATTTTCTTTATTTACGTGTCATATGATTTCTTCTTTCCCAGTTTCCCCTCCAAAAAAACAAACAAAAACAACAAGAACAAACTCCTGTTGCCTTCCCCCTCCCCATGCTTGTCACCCCTCCCTTTCCCACTTATTGGCCCTGGCATTCCCCAACACTGGGACCCAGAGCCTTCACAGGGCCAAGGGCCTCTCCTCCCATTGATGATCGACTTTGCAATCCTCTACTATACAAATAAGTGGTTATTAGCCCAGAAGTTCAGAATACAGGAAGAACAACGCACAAACCACAAGAAACTCAAGAAGAAGGAAGACCAAAATGTGGACATTTCATTCCTTCTTAAAAGGGGGAACAAAAGACCCATGGAAGGAGTTGCAGAGACTAACTATGGAGCAGAGACTGAAGGACAAGCCAGCCTAATATAGCTATTTTCTGAGAGGCTCTGACAGTACCTGACTAATACAGAAGTGGAGGCTCACAGCCATCCATTGAACTGAGCACAGGGTTCCCAATGAAGGAGTTAGAGAAAGGACCCAAGGAGCTGAAGGCTTTGCAGCCCCTTAGGATGAACAACAATATGAACTAACTAGTACCCTTAGAGCTCCCAGGGACCCAACCACCAATCAAGGACTATACAGGGTGGGACTGAATGTTCTGGCAGCATGTGTATAGTAGAGGATTGCAAACTCTATGTTTTTCATGTTACCTATCAGATTTTTAAGAAATACAACAATTCCTCAATATCTGAAGGTAATACTAGTATCTTTCTATCCTAGCCTTCCATAGATATAAAAATCCAGTTGCTCAATTCCTTAATATAAATTGGTGTAATCTTTTAATGTAACATAGATACATCCTTCCATATATTTGAAATCATCCCTAGATTACTTACTTATGATTTCTAAAACAAAGCCATATAAATGCCATATAAATAGTTGTTACATTGTGTGTGTAGGAATGGTGATTAAATGGCTTTTTCTGAATGCTGAATTCTCTCTGTGGTTGCTGTCTTCAGTTAAACACAGCCACCATTTATGTTGCTTCTCATGCATTAGCACTAGGCTTTGAGCTGAATGCACGGTGGGGAATACTCTGTGGCCTAGGGCTGCTTCCCAGTCTCCTGACCCCAGCTGTGCTGTACCACAGTATATAGTGACAGGACTAGGATGGCTGCTATTGGACTGTTTCTTCCTCAGACCCTGCAGTTCTTGAGGGATCTAGGATAAGAGCGACGTTTTCCCTTTGGTGCTGTTCAGCCTGGGAGTTAGCCAGACTGATCTGGGTAAGAGTGAGTTCTTCCCAGACAGAATGATGCCGGGGCTTCAGCAGGTCACAGTGTCTATTCTGGATCCTTTTGTAAGAACTGTGTTAACCAACAGAGTAACCTTGAAAAAGGCAGAGGGCGGAGAATAGCCTTTTCCTGTTACAGTTCATGCAGTGGCCAGCGACTTTATTTAACTGGCTCAAAGAAGGAAGTGATTGGCTTCATCACTACCTGTCTCGGGGTGGAGGTCAAGAGCTGGAACTCGTGTCTGGCTTCATTACCACATTTTCTTCCCTAGGTCTAAGTCCCTCCAGCCCAGAACTATCCGTATCTGCCTGAGGACATCTTCCTTCAGGCTCCATGGCTGTACAGTACAGCAGACCCTGGCTCGGATTGTATTGTATTGTGACTTTTGGGAGTCACAATCAGCATGGTTTTTAAAAACCACACAAATAGAATTGTCAGAGTGTCACACATAGTGCTGTTTTATGAAACTTGTTTTATTTTATTTTGATTGTGTGTGTGAGTCTGTGCAAACACACATGCGCGCACACACACACACACACACACACACACACACACACACACACACACGCATCTATACACCTGGTCTTGATAGAATGTATTTCTTGCTCTGTAAATGTCCATTTCTGTTTTTGAGTGTAGGATATGATCACAAACTCAATACTGTGTCTTCTCAAAGGCTTCAGAAACATTTCCTGTTTCTTCAGTTATACAGTAGCATATCACTTGCAGAGGGCTTTGGAGCCAGGTTGTCTAGGTTTGAATCTAGGCTCTGCTGTTTACTAGCTGTGTGGCCTTTGGCAAGTGGTCTGATGTCTCTGTGACACATCCTGAATAATGTGGTGTTGTAATGTGGTGTTGTATGTAGACTGTTCACACCACACAGCAGCACTCCATAAAAGTTGGCTGCTGTTGTTACTGTTTGAGTGTTAGTATTACTGAAAGGCTTTCATTTCTCCTAGAGGGGCCTTTCACACAGGGCCTTAGTCTCAGGGGCTCACAAAAAGAGGCAGGCATTTCATTCGGCTAGTTAATTTGTTGCAGACTTCTTTGTCTACAGGAATTCTAACTTTGTATTAATTTAATGGAAGGCCACCAGTCTCTTTTACAAAGGACACGCAGACTCTTCCTACTTCACTAAGTGATATGTCCTGTTGTATCAGTGATATGGGAGCATGTGAGCCTGACTGCCCCCCCCCCCCCCCCCCCCAACTCCATGCTGGCCTTTGAGTAAGTGGCTTGGTTACCCATATCTGGGACCTAAATTTCAAGATTGGTCTTCAGGCTGGGATTTGCATGACCAAGAGTCTTCACAATGGGCACAGTAGTTGAATTAGGAGTTGAGTGATGGATGAGATGTACCAAGGAAAGTACCCATGAAATTTCATGCCAAGCTGTGAAACCCACAAACTTAAAAATGCTCATAATTAGAGAAAAATAAGCAGAAGAAACTTATTTTTTAAAGATATCAATTACATTAAAATTTATAATTAAAACTATTCATTTTATGTGAATGAGTGTTTTGCCTGAGTGTGTATAAATGTTTCAGATGTGAGTCTCTGCAGAGTCTAGAAGGTGGCATCATAAGTATTGTGGGATTGGAGTTACAGCCACGTGGGTGCTGGGAACTGAACGCAAGTCTGCTCTCTTCAAGAGTAGCGAGTGGTTATGAGTCATCTCTTCAGGTAGGTTTTCATTTTTAAAAGAACTTACAGAGAAAAAGAAAACAAAAGTTAAATACACAGTGTAAATATGTGTTAGAAATTTGCATTTTTAAAACTCTATCTGCTTTGCCTTTTCTTATGTGACCTTAGCTCAATTGGCACGTACGACCTAATAGTTTCTGAAACTGCAGGCAGTGCAGCATCAAGGCCAAGTCTATGTCACAGGGTGTATCAGTACTGTTGGGTCTTCTTCTTTTTTTTTTTTTTCAAAAGAATCCTCAAGCACTTGGTTATTAGTATTACATAGCTAGCAGCATCAAACAAATTTTCTTATCCCCATTTGCAACAGTGTCCTAATTATATCAAAGTCAAAGCCCTCAAGTGTTGGCAGATTTCTCAAGGTTTTGAAGCTTTATGTTAGTATCTTTGCATTTTTTTTGTCACCAAAAATTTAAATATACATACCCATGTAAGAAGCAAAACCATATTATATCTTAAATATGTATAATGTACACACACAGACATTCTACCTTCATTTATATATGGCCCTTCTATATGCTTTTTTTTTTAAAGAATTATTTATTTATTTTATGTATATGAGTATACTGTAGCTGTCTTCAGAAACACCAGAAGAGGCCATAGGATCCCGTTACAGATGGTGGTGAGCCATTATGTGGTTACTGGGAATTGAATTCAGGACCTGTAGAGGAGCAGTCAGTGCTCTTAAAGGCTGAGCCATCTCTGTAGCCCTCCTTCTATACTACTAGGTACACATGCTAATGCTGTTTGAATTACCATTTTAATGTCATTTTCAGTAGAATATTATTTCATTAAATGATCTTTTAATTTATTTTATAATTTAAAACAGGTGTTATCTCTTCTAAATTAGTAATACTGTTTTTAACTAGACAAGATGTCTTGGTAACTGTGGAAAATTATAGTTGCAGTGTATGGACGATAGGAAGTGATGGGGTGGTTAATATTATAAAACAGAGTAAATAGAGTCCTTATCAAGGTGAAGGTAATGGAACTTTAGTCAAAGTGAATTTCTTTATATGTGGAATCCAAGTGACACAATTACTGATACAGTGAGACCCTGCCATAGCAGTATAAGAGGGTCTTCAAATGTTCAGTTGTCTAGAATATAGAGTATTAAATGCAGGGTCCTTGTGAAATGGATCAAATGATTGGAGTGAGCCATTATTGATGGTAGGACCCAATTGTGGATTCAATATTTGACCTTTTTATTTTCTGTTTGAATTAGAATCATAATTAGAAGGAGAATCATTGAGATTCTTGTTTTAAATAGAATGTAAGTAACTTGGAGTTGGGGGAAATCAGCTGGACTGAACAGCATTTTTCTGGCAGTGGTAGTTACAGAGTGTGTGAAGGGGAGTGAAATGTGTGTTCTGTCAGCATGAGGAACTGTAAGCTGTTGTTGCACAACTGCACATGACATTTATGAAGTTCATTTTAAAGAAGTCTTAACAACGTCACTGATGCTGATGGCCACCCAAGCAGCTATCTCGATTAATGTGATGGGCTCCAAAGAGCACTAGCGAGTCACAAACCCCGAATAAATCAAACAGGAGTTTACCAAATATGGGCTATTTATTTTCTCAGTGTCTGTACAGAGGCGGACTTTTCATGAGGCGGTTTCTGTGCTAGCCAATGTCACTGAGCTTGTCGCATGCCAGGTGCACCCTCGTGCGTCCTTCCTATTAACTCATTTCATTCTCTCACAAAAGACAGTGAGGATTCCTAGTGCTTCTTCCCCCCCCCTTTTTTTTTCCAGACAAAATTGAAGTTTTAAACTCCATTTTGGGACACATGATAGGTAAGGGTGGAAGGTGGCTGGGCTCAGTGAAAAGAAGCCGATTTCAGTGTTGTCAGTGGTGACAAGTAACTAGTTTTAAGTGCTTGACTTCTTGTAATGAAATACTCTCTTCTGGTTCCTGGCAATTCTGAATGTTTTATTAAGTATCTCACTAAGTATATTATCAAGTATATAGAATATGAACATATGATACTAATATTCCTTTATTAAATAATCTACATTTGCTAAGAACTAATGACTGCTGTATTGTACATTAAATATACTACTGCCCTGATTGTCTCAGTTCCAGTAGTAATAACATCTATTGGAATTTCTGGCTCAGAGAAAGCCCCTGTGAATGTAATTTCCAAGAGAAGTATCATTTGTTTTGATTACTTACTGTAATATATATCTATATTTTTCTGACATAGTTTGCTAAGTATTTTTAAATTTCTGAGTTGTATATGTAGTTGGTTCTAAATTTTATTTATTTTTTGAGTGTGGTTGTGTGTGTGTATATGTATGTATGCTTACATATGTTTGCATATGTATTTGTTACAGTACATATGTGGTGGTCAGAGGATCATGTTCTAGAGTCAACTCTTTTAAGTAGGTGTCAGGGAGCAACTCAGAATGTGAAGCATAGAGGGCATATATGTTACCTGCTAAGTCATCTCACCCCTCATCCTGAATGTGTTTGAATGCATCATATTTCACTTTGACTCTTAAAAATTTTCCTTGTTGAAGGTTTATTTCTCTTCTCTGCATTATTATAATATTAGTAAAAGTGGTGCTATATTTAAGGTTACCTAAATACATCTTCTTGTGTGTTTTGAATCATATGGTCCTTAAAACAAAGCAAAATGCAAATGCTATGTAAATAGTTATGCTGCATCGTGTAGGGATAAAGACAATGTCAGTAGCCGCACAGTATGTTTTCTGAATACTTCCCTGGCATCTTGAGTTGAATGTAGTCTTCAGCTATCTTATTTGTGCACTTGGTTCTAGGCTTTGAGAGGAAAGCCCCCTGGCCCTTACTCTATGGGATGTCATAGTTGCCAAGGATCACCAAGCACTGCCTTACATCTTACAGCAGCAGGAGGACTCACATTGGATTCTTAATTTCTAGAACCCTCAGGGGTGTAGGGTAATAGCAATGTTTATAAATACCTCCTTCATGATCAAAGTTTCTTTTCTCTGCCGTGTCTTCCACTTGCACATATTTATAGAGATAAACTTTATGTCTTCTATAGAGAAAACCAGGTTGTTCCACACAAATCTTACTATTGAGGTAGTATGTCTAGCTTTGCTGTATCTGGTAAGAATATTAGCAAGAATATTAAAAGCTCATCTTCTGTTAGTGTTTTCAAAATTACATATATTTATTTTTCCAGATGTTTCCCATTAAGAGAGATGAGTTGAGTTTTTGTATGGTGTGGGTTTGTATTACTTCTGTCTTCCTGGTGCCTTTCTCTTCCCCTCCTTCTTCACCTTTCTCTGTCTGGTTTCTGTTTCTCTTTCTTCACTTCCATCTCTCACTTAACCCCAAATATGGATCCAGAGTCAACTTCTGTAAAGTTGAATGGAAATATCAATTTGAATGTTGTTTATCAAAAATGTTAATTAATATAGATATAAATTCTTTGGAAAGCCTTGAAAAATTATAAATCATCTTTTGGTAACTTCTAGTGACCTTAAGTTTATTTTTTTTCTTTTTACATTTAAAAATGTCATCTGCTTTAGTTTCTATTTCTGCTTTCACTGTATTATTGCTTATATTTGTGAGTTTTAGAAACTATTTTAGTAACTTTTAAAAAATCTTTGATAGAACAAGATTCTGATATTTTGATTAGCCAACTTAAAAGTAGTGCTAAATAATAATGGGAATTTAAAGTCATGATAGGCTAATGTTGATGGAGTGTTCTCGCTTAGTGTGGATCACGACTTGGTGTAATTCAAGAGACAGAGACAGCTACTACATTTACTTTAATGGTCAGGGAGCATGTTCTGGAGTTCTTAATGGAGTCTGCACTACCATTAAGTGAGTCACTGCTTTTCCTCTTATCTAAAGCTATCTCTAGGTCCGATTTGCACTATGTTTTTCTCAAAGTGGGGCATTTCTTTTGAGAGCTAGAACACCTGACTGTGGAGGAAAAGGAAAAGTTCCCCTCTCCCCTCCAAATACTCACTGGAGCAGTTGAAGTGGGCAAAAGGCTGTACAGTGGCTTGGGATAAAGTTTGTTGGGGTGCTGAACAGACAATGGCTTTGAAGACTTCCCATGAGATGGGAACAGAGGATAATTGTGTGACAGATGGCTGCTCAGGCATGGTTTTCTGGCTGTTAAAATTTCAGTAAGAAGATTGAAGACGATTATATTCTTCTGGGAACTCTACAGAAGATCTGTCTCTATTTTAGGTGGGGAAAATCAAGGGAAGGCCAGAGGGATCTTAATTCTGAAGTAGGTTCTAAAGCCCCCTCAGCTTGTCAAAGCATCAGTTTTGGGGTATAGTTTTCTGAGCTCCAGTATTCTTGAGCTCCTGTGAACATGGACCATTTCCAAGATATAGGCATCCCTTTATGGCACTTGCAGTTGAAAATCAATGGGATGGTCTGCTGGGTAAGCCACATAAGAACCAGCATCTTGGCCATTTCAGATCAAGAGCCTCTCTTTTTTAAATTGCTGCTTCAGTACATTTTAAAATTTATTTTTATTATTTTATAAGTGTTTCATGTATATGTATACCATGTATGTGTAATGCCTGCATAGGCTGGAAGTGGGCGCTGGATCCTCTCATACTGGAGGTACCGCTGGTTGTGAATCACCATGCAGGTGCTGGGCATCAAACTTGGGTTCTCTGGAAGAGCAGCCAGTGCTCCTAACCAGTGAGCCATCTCTTCAGCTCCTGTTTCTAGTTGTTAAAAGTTTGTTTCTGGGCTGGAGAGATGGCTCAGCAGTTAAGAGCTCTGACTGCTCTTCCGAAGGTCCAGAGTTCAAATCCCAGCAATCACATGGTGGCTCACAACCATCTGTAATGAGATCTGATGCCCTCTTCTGGAGTGTCTGAAGACAGTGTACTTAAATATAATTAATAAACCTTTTAAAAAAAAGTTTATTTTTTGCTCACCGAACAAATTGTATATAATTATTATTGGTTCCTACAAGAATTTATTCAAAATTTTTTGGCTATTTTAATTGTAAGTGGCTCAACTTACAATTCACTGATGTGCTTCAGTTGTTCATTTCTAAAACCAAACCAAAGCAAAACAAGATCCCTCAAGAAAATGAAGATCAGGGAGATAGTTCAATTGGTAAGATGTTTGTTGTATAGGCACAATGACCTGAATTCAGTCCCTAGCACTTGTAAAAAGCTAAGCATGCACTTGTAATCCTAGAGCCTGGGAGGTAGAGACAAGCTGATTCTGGGGCTTGCTGGCCAGCCAGACTAGCCTAATTGGTGAGTTCTAGGTTAGTTTGACAGATTCTTAAGAGTCTGACCTGAGGTTGATTTTTGGTCTCCATACACACAGGCACACATGTATCATACACACCTCCTCAAACACACCAAGGGGGAGGGGGAGGGAGAGTTGCAGCATTTACACAATCAATTTTTTTTCAAAGCTTTGATACAATTATATCTTCACTGGGCCTTCCACAGATAATCCACCAGCCAATTTATTCATTACAGGAACAAGACTTATGTAGCCTAAGACAAAAAATGGAAATTGAATCATTAGTCTCCCTCCTCAGATGTTCACTTTGGCTAAGGCAGTCATGGCTGACTGGCAGGCTCATGTCAAGAATAGATGTGTCATTATTAAATGACATCTCAATGGGGTATAGTCTCATACATCCCTTCAAAGTAGACCCATGAGGTATAGTCATGGTTAACTGTTATAGCTTCTCTGTATCTCATAGTATTGGTACAGTGTGGTCTATACTGGCATTTCCTTAAATGTTTTCTGATCTTTTCTCTTAATATTGTCTCTTTGATAAATGCCCCACTTTCCTCTATAGCTTCTCCCAAATGTTAGAAGAGTAGAACTAACTGTAGGAAACAGGTATGAGGCTATTATAGTCAATATGCAAATCCATATTTTAGAATTCTTTCATAAATATTTATCTTTCTGCTAGATATGGTGGCACACAGAGGTAATTCCAGAACTCTGGAATCTGAGGCAGAAGGATTTTAGATTTATGGCCACCTGGAAGCCAGCTTGTGCCACATAGTGAGGCCCTCTTTCAAGAAAGTCAATAAATCTTCCAGGCTGACTAAAGAGATGTTCAACATTATGCTAAAGCAACTGTTTAATTATATAAAATATTTTTATAACCTGAAAGGCAGAAGTAAACAGGACCAGCCACTTTCCTGTAGAAAAGGAAGGATAGTGGGGTGGAATCAGGAAGGATTTGTTTAGCAGCTGTTTTGTTGGCAGACTGCTAGAGCTTGTTTCCCCCAGCAGGGACAGCTTCTCCTGTAGAAGGGTCCCGGCAAGGGGCCAGACCATAGTAAGAGTTATTTTTATAAAATAGATCTCACTGTATTGGCAAAGATTAGCCCTCGGTGGGTAGAATCATTTTTATTATGGTTCACATTATGACATACTACTTTTCAGTACTAAACGAGAAAGAGTCTATCTGTTGATTTAACATAAAGATAGCATATGAAGTTGTAAGTGCATTTGTTATATGTATAAGAATTGTTTAATGTGTTAGTGTGACTATGGAATTGAAGGAAACCATGATAGCGGGGAAAAGCTACATTTCTCTCTTGTTCTGTAGGCCGTTGCTCTGATGATTGTCCACTTTGCACAGAGAAATTGTTTTCATGGATTTCTAGGGTAGAAGGTGCTGGGTGAGTTCCTTTGCTGTTGGTGCTCTAGGCCAAAACGTGTTGCTTGCTTCGGTATGCTTCTATTGAAGGTTTGCTTCCAGGCTTTCCTCTAGGGCTGAGGGCTTTAGGCTTCACGTTAAGGTCCTTGATCCATTTTAAATTGGTTTTTGTACAGGGTGGAAGATAAAAATCTAATTTTATTCTTTTGCAGTTAGAAGTCCAGTTTTTCTGATACTATTTGTTGAATAGCTGTTTTTTTTTTTCATGTACGCTTTTGTCTCAGTTGAGGGACTAATATCTAGAATTTACAAAGAATTTCAACAATTAAATACCAAGGAAACAAAAATTGGCAACCAACAAATAGGCAAATAAACTGAGTGAGAGGGTTTCAAAAAAAATTTCAACAACAAAAACAACAGATGGCTCATAAATGCTTTTAAAAAGTGTCAAATATTCCTAGCCATCAGGGAAATGAAAACTACTTTGAGATACCACCTCACCCTGGTTGTAATGGCTATTATCAACAAATCTGACCACAAATGTTGGAGAGGATGTGAAAAGAATGGAACCATTATTCACTGTCGGTAGAGCTAAAAGTTAATGCAGCAGTTATGGAATCAGTCTGGAGATAATAAAAAAAAAATTAAAACAACTCCTGTATGACCCAAGTATTTCCCTTCAGGGCATATACCCAGCTAACTACCTACCTACTGTAGAGACACCTGGATTTATCATGTTTATTGCTACTTTATTCACTATAGCAAAGAATTGAATCAGTGAAGCTGTCCACCAATAGATGAGTGGGTACTGAAAATTTGGAATGTGTATGTGTGTGCATGTGTGTGGGTATGAATACTGTTTAGCTCATGTGTGTATGTGTGTGTGTGTGTGTGTGTGTATGTTTGTATGCATATTATTTACCTCCAAAGAAAAAAAGCGTAATCACAGAATTTGTAAATGGACTTATAATGTACAGTATTAAGCAAGGTTCTTCATATGTGGGATATAGTCAATGATACATGTATCTATGTAATCAAATACACACTGTTACATGGAGAAAAAAAGAGAAAGGCTTGATTATTAGGGGATGAGGACGGACTGAGTGCAGGCAGTGAGCACTGTGTGATGGAGGATGTAAAGATAAATGCTTTCCTGGTCATGGATTGCTTAACTGTAATGGATTTTGTTTTGTTTTGTTTTGGTGGTGGGTAAGTGCATAAAACATATTTGATAATAAAAGTATAAAACCTAGTGTGACATGCCACAGCATCCTTCTGAGTAGCCATTCAAACTGTATAGAAGTTCACTGAGATACATAGATTTGACTTGAGATATATAGATTTGGAGCATGGTTTATTTGAGTGTGTAATGTTTTTCTCTTTGTTAGTTCTTTATAGTACAGTTATGAAAAATTAAAAATAATCAGACGAAATAAATGAAAGGACAAGTAAGCTCTCACGGCTCCCTTTGCACACGGCTCCCTTTGCACACGGCATCTAAGACCAACTCATGGTCTTAGGGTTGATGTGTCTCACCAGCCAATTGCATGGTGAGATTTTAGACAGTTTGGTGGGTGAATTCCTTTGTTGTTTTTAATAACTTTATAGAAAAATCTGAAGATTAGAGTATGAAAACTATATATCAACCAGTGGCTTTGATGTGTAATTTCTTCTGTCCAGGTATGCAAATCTAATGGTTTTGAGGGATGCTTACATCTTTGATTGAAGATGAAAACCTGTGAGAGGCTCCCACTGGTACCACAGCTGTATAGGACCTGGAAAAGCTACGCTGTGAAAATGAGGCTGCTGTGTAGATTGCGTGTTAGGCAACTAAGAGTTATTCACCTCTTCTTACATTGCAGTATTCTTTCTCTCCTCATCTCTCTCTCCTTCTCTCTTTCTCCTTTCCTCCCCCTTTCTCCTTTTCTCTTTCTCCTTTCCTCTCCTTTTGCCCACACTCCTGTAGTCAAGGATGACTTGAATTTCTCATCCTTCCACCTCCATCCCTCCAGTCCTGAGATTACAGGCTTGCACATCACACCTGGTTTACTGGTGTTGGTGTTCAGACTCAGGATCTCCTGCACACTAGGCATGTACTGTGAAACTGAGCTGCATCCCTACCCACATTACAGTATTTTTGAATTATGTGTTAGGAAGAATTCTTTTCTATTGATGTTGGATGATATTTTTCTAATTATTTTTTCCTAGTCACTGTTTAAGTGCAGCCCGTGTTTTATAGTAACTTTTGTAAGTGAGATTTAAAGACAAAACTTTTTAGCCTTTTAGAAATAATAGCACCATGAAATGAACTTTTCTAAAAAGTACTTATCTTATTTTTTGAGATTATAATACCTACCAGCAAGAGAAGAAAACCCTGTAGATCAAACCCTTATTTGATTTCTCAGTCTAATGTAAGAAGGGGCTGTTAATAGAGTGCTGTTTTTGGAGAATTTAAAATGTCTTAAAACAATCTGAAGTGAAAGGAGAGTTTGCCATGTTCTTTGTGAGCAGCATTCAAGCAATTTCTCTAGATGCATAATACTCTAAAGTCTGATTTACAGTTACAAGCAACCTACAGCCTTGACAAGTCCTGTCTTTCATGGCATGTACTGTTTCTTCCTTCTACTGCTCTGCTCCATAGCTGCTTTTGTGTCATTACTAACTGGGTTGGTAAAATAGCTTAGCTGGTAGGCATATTTTGATGTAGAGTCATCCTCGTTTGATCTTAACATGATGAACCCTAGTCACTTATCATCTTGGTGAAAGGAGAACCTTTTATTATACACATCAGCTTGATGTGTGAAATTACTTACCCTGCCTGTATTTACAGCTGCTAATTCCCAGGAAAACAGGTGTCTTTATATTAAGGAGCGCCCTGGAATTTAGACATTTTTCTTTTTTAATAAGTGGATCCATCAAGATGTCGAAATCTTTTGTTATTTAGTATCATTTTTTAAAAAATGTTTTTGAAAGTTGTTACAATTCTATAGGTATTTAGATAAATTAGATAACCCATGAAGGATAATTTTTAGAAAAATAATGCATAGGGCAATTCATATAAGATTTGAAGATGCTTATATTGCTTTGTATTGGAAATGAACATAATTAATAAAAACATTGCTGTCACTGGCTTTTGACAACATACTCATCTAGACATAATTCATACACTATAAGCCGTACCCTTTAAAATAGTGTTCAGTGGCTTCTCACATACTCATAGTTGTGTGGCCATGGCCATCTAAGTTTTAGATCAGTTTCATCATTGTGATAATTCCATCTATGAGAGTCAGTTCCTGTTTCCTCTTTACCTCAACCTCTGGCAATTGCTAACCCATTTTTGGATATCTTTTGAATTTTAGTGTAGTTTTGCCTAGTTTAATCCAAGGATTGGAATGAAAGATAAAGTAATTATTCTTGACATTGGCAATAGAATGGAGGTTTTTTTTCTTTAAGATTTAATTTGTATGTATGTTTCTGTGTATGTGTGTATACCACGTGTATGCAAGTGCCCATGAAAGCCAGAAGAGGGCCTTGGACCCGTGGGAGCTAGAATTACAGTAGTTCTACTCTCTGACTTGGGTGCTGGGTAGTGAACGCCAGTCCTGGAAGAGAAGCAACTGTTTTAACCACTGAGCCATCCCTTTAGTCTGGAGTAGAGGATTCCTAGCATAGAAGTCTGCTTATAGTTCTCCTGGCATTGGTTCAGGTGAGAACCATTACACTTACTCTTGGTGCTTGCCAGCAGACTTGACAACATAAGTTCAATCCCCTGGGACCCATATGGTGGGAGGAGAGAAACATCTTCAAACATCTTCTACAAGTTGTCCTATGACCTCCACATGTATGCTTCTGCATGTAAGTGTGTGTATAAGCGCAGGTGCGCGCGCGTACACACACTGAAAAAGCTATAATAATAAAGAAGAAAGTACTGTTAGAAGCATTGTAAGACTGCCATTGTATAAAGCTCTCACAAGTAGTGAAGAGGATGTTGTGAAACAGTTCTAGGGGAAAGACATGCTCAAGAAGCATCACTCTAAGGAGTGTCAGTGATGATGCAATGTAGGGTCCCGAATGTTAATTACAGTAATTGTTATGTGTCTATTTCAAATGGCTTTGCTGCCTTTGTAGTAGCGCTATGAGGACAGACAGACCATCAACAGCTAAGGTAGCAACATGTGAATCCACAGGTTGAAAGGATTCCACTCCAGAATTAATGCCTTACGTTTCTTCTGTAGATTTAAAAATCAAAATATTATTTTTGAACTGGAGATAACCAAGAAGGCTAAACATTAGCACTGCTGGCCATTATGAGAACAGATGCTCAGAGCCTGGATGGACTGGGCAGGTGGAGAATGAGTAGTTAGTGTGATCATCGCACTGCAACTTTTATTGTGGCACACAAAAATATAACCTAAATCCATGGTCTCAGGAGGATGCTTATATATAGACACACATGCTGGATTTTATAATAGCTCTCAGAGGAAGAATGGGTTTCACTTTACAAAATTTTCTTCTGCCTACAGAATTTAAGAATAAATTGATTGCATAACTTGACGCTTTTATATAAAATGAGAAAATGAATCTATGCTACTTTAAAAAATGACAAAATAGGTTTTGACACAAGATGATAACACTGTAGTCAGGTTTGGAATTTTTTGTTTTATGCTGAATTCCTTTTTTATGCTAGGTTACTCACTCCATGAGAAACCTCCAAAGGATGCATTTGTTTTCAGTGCTTCACATGTCTTCATTGCGCGAATAGGCAGGTTTGTCTGTGCCTGGAGAAGACAGATTTCGCTGTCCTGTTATCATGCCTGACTTGTGTAATTGGGTAGTCATCAGAATAAACAGGGAGGGGATTTTTTTTTTTTTAACCTTTGAAAGTGATATCCTTTTCAGCCTTGGCAGATCTCAGTGTTCTATCTTTGTCTCTAAAATCCACATCGGAAATGCTAAGAGTTCCCATGCTGGAGTTAGGAGAGGTCGTTGTCAGGAGGATCCTGTAGCACTTTTCAGAAATTAGAGGGTCATCCAGCAAAAGTAGGCCACATAGTCCCAGGATCAAGTGCACCCAGTAATATCACTTGGATGTGAAGATCTGCAGCTTTTAAGCGTCTCTGTAATTTGGTCTGGTTTCTGTTTACCTATTCAAGCCCAACAGTTTTTGTGGTTGCTGAAAAATGCTTTACTAATGACAGTTTGCAGATATAAACATGTTTTCCATTTCTGGCTAATTTTAATTCTAGTGGGTTGCCAAGCTACATGTATCATCAAGGGATGCAATATCCGTCTCCATCTACCCACTCAGCTACTTGCTTGGAGTACAGTGCTAGAAATGATTCAGTGAATCCTCTAGAGAGCCATACCTGTGTGGCAGGTATTTGGGGAGTGATGCCAGGGGCTGATCCTTCTCCTGAATTGTAGAAATACTTTCCCCTGCATATTATAAAGATCTAGCTTTGGGTCATCCTTTGTTTATCTTAAGGGAACCGTTCACAAGTTTTACAGTTGAGTAGCCTATTAAATTTCTCAAGCCTTGTTCATAGCATTCAATGTCCAAGCAGAGTATAATGAAATATGAACAATGTTGTCTGAAGTCACTAAAATTTACAGTAAGGCGAGTTATCCAAGGCACATTTTCAGCACTTGCAGTATGGGACGTTTTAGAGTGCATTCCTTGCTTACAGTATACCAAATATCGTTTAACTCCTCCCTGTATCTGAGTTATCACTATAAGCATCTTCACGTGCTGCAAGGCAAGTGTGAATCACAGCAGGAAGTGGCGTTTGCAAGGAAGACATATTTCCAAGTGTTGAATTTTAAGTATATATAAAATTTGTTAGTGTCTAGGGGCCTGCTAGCATTTGGGGCTCTAAAGGTTAAGAAAACATGTTATAGAAGACAGGTTCAAGATTCATGGATATATGGGAAGGAGTCGAAATCAACCAGGCAGAAAGGTTTTTCCTCATGATAAAACGACCAGAAGTTAACTCTGACAAAAAGACAGTGCTTGAACAGAACACCAATAGCTTCTGCTCTAAGATCAAGAATTGACAAATGGGATCTCATAAAATTGCAAAGCTTCTGTAAGGCAAGGGACACTGTCAATAGGACAAAACGGCAACCAACAGATTGGGAAAAGATCTTTACCAACCCTTTATCTGATAGAGGGCTAATATCCAATATATATATAAAGAACTCAAGAAGTTAGACTCCAGAGAAGCAAATAACCATATTAAAAAATGGGGTACAGAGCTAAACAAAGAATTCTCAACTGAGGAATACCGAATGGCTGAGAAGCACCTAAAGAAATGTTCAACATCCTTAGTCATCAGGGAAATGCAAATCAAAACAACCCTGAGATTCCACCTCATACCAGTCAGAATGGTTGGGATAAAAAAGTCAGGTGACAGCAGATGCTGGAGAGGTTGTGGAGAAAGAGGAACACTACTTCATTGCTGGTGGGACTGCAAGCTGGTACAACCACTCTGGAAATCAGTTTGGCTGTTCCTCAGGAAATTGGACATAGTTCTACTGGAGGACCCAGCTATACCACTCCTGACCATATACCCAGAAGATGCCCCAACATGTAATAAGGACATATGCTCCACCATGTTCATAGCAGCCTTATTTATAATAGCCAGAAGCTAGAAAGAACCCAGATGTCCCTCAACAGAGGAATGGATACAGAAAGTGTGGTACATTTACATAGTGTAGTACTACTCAGCTATTAAAAACAATGAATTTATGAAATTCTTAGGGAAAATGGATGGATCTGGAGGATATCATCCTGAGTGAGGTAACCCAATCACAAAAGATCACACATGGTATGCACTCACTGATAAGTGGATATTAGCCCAGAAGCTTGGAATACCCAAGATACAATCCACAAACCACATGAAACTCAGGAAGAAGGAAGACCAAAGTGTGGATACTTTGTTCCTTCTTAAAAGGGGGAACAAAATACCCATGGAAGGAGTTACAGAGACAATCTGTGAAGCAGAGACTGAAAGAAGGACAATCCGAGACTGCCTCACCTAGGAATCCTTCCCATATACAATCACCAAACCCAGACACTATTGTGGATGCCAGCAAGTGCTTGCTGACAGGAGCCTGATATAGCTGTCTCCTGAGAGTCTTGCCAGTGCCCATCTAATACAGAAGAAAAGGCTCACAACCGTTCTTTGGACTGAGTACAGGGTCCCCAATGAAGGAGCTAGAGAAAGGACTCAAAGAGCTGAAGAGGTTTGCAGCTCCTTAGGACGAACAACAATATGAACTAACCAGTACCCTCAGAGCTCCCAGGAACTAAACCACCAACCAAAGAGTACACATGGTGGGACTAATGGCTCCAGCAGCATATGTAGCAGAGGATGGCCTAGTCGGTCATCAGTGGGAGGAGAGGCCCTTGGTCTTATGAAGGCTCTATGCTCCAGTGTAGGGGAATGCCAGGGCCAGGAAGTGGGAGAGGAGGGGTTGGTGAGCAGAGGCATGGGGAGGGAATAGGAGGTTTTTTTGGAGGGGAAACCAGGAAAGGGGAAAACATTTGAAATGTAAGTAAAGAAAATATCCAATATAAAAAGGGAAAAAATGTAAAAATAGGTAAATTAATCGTGACCAAGTAAGAGTGAAGCTGAAAAAAAAATTAGACAAAGAAGAATACACAGAGAATATTGGGTGACATCAACTCCAGAGGTAGGAAAATGAAGAACCATGCAGTGTTGCAGTATCCCAGGTTGTACCCAGAGTCAGCAGGGAAGACATGGCCATGCAGTGTTGCAGTATCCCAGGTTGTACCCAGGGTCAGCAGGGAAGACATGGAAGAGAAGGAACTGCTGGGAAAAGGAAGCTGGCAGAAAAGGTGAGAGGAGCAGTTAGCAAATAGAATTAAAGTAAGTTATATGCAGGTATAAAATATCACAATTAGTCATTACTTTCTATAATTAATATAGGCTCATAAATAAAAGTGTCATGAAACTCAAGAAAGTGTGTTAATATGCATAAAGGTTAAAACTTCTGTGACAACAAGGAAAATATATCTTTTGGTTGGGGAAACACATACCCTTTGTAAGGCCTTATTTTTTTCTACTTAGAGTATCTTTTACCTAATTTTCTTCCTTCTGAACTCCTCATTTTTCAAGATGTTTGTCAAATATCTTCATCCTTGTGAGAATGTCTCCAAGCAGGATTCCTTCCTTCCCTAGTTTTCATGGCTCTTGCAAAGTTTGTAAGATCCTTATAGTTGATTTGGGGTACATCTGTGTGCTCTGACAACAAGGTTAATTCTCAAATTCATCAGGCATGACCACAGTTTTTTAGGACTGGCACCTTGTGGTACACATCTTTTAAAAAAAGTTTTAATATTCCATAGAATTCCCTGAAAATAAGTAGTACTCAATAAAGGGTTATAGATTTGAGTGTTTGATTTTTGGACATAATCTGAGATGAAGCAACTTTTCTTTTTCTTTTCTTTTCTTTTCTTTCTTTTTTTTTTGGAGATAGGGTTTCTCTGTATAGCCCTGGCTGTCCTGGAACTCACTCTGTAGACCAGGCTGGCCTCGAACTCAGAAACCCGCCTGCCCCTGCCTCCCAAGTTCTGGGATTAAAGTTGTTTCAACTCTGCTCGGTGAAACAGCTTTTCAAAATTCATTTTAAAATCATTTCAAACTCAAAATATGTAAATTGAGCTATATATTGTGTGAACTTTATTCTATTCTTCTTTCTCTAATATCCTTCATTATACATTTTATATCCTGTTCCAAATATATATTATTACATAACACTGAAGAACGTGGGAAGATAGGTAGTTTTATGTCTTTGGCTATGAATAGACTAGTTTTTTCTCACTAGTAAGGCTCTGGATCAGAAATGATCCTTCAGAAAGTATCTAGAATATTAAAGTCAAAAAAACTGTTGCCACAAAGTTAGGAATAGATTTGATAATTTCTAGAGAATCAAGATCATATAACCACTTGTGATGAGTCCATCAAACCACTTCAAGTGGAATAATTAGGTTTTCAGTGGATTCACATCTAAAGAAAGTTGCTCTTAAAACCGAGGGAGGGCTAGAATGTAGCTGTCAGTAAATTGCTTGCCTTTCAATCACTGAGATCCTAGTTCAGTCCCTCCAACTCACATGGAGAAGCGAAGTATGCTTGTACATGCTTTGGAAAGCACTGGGGAGACTGTCCAGCCAGGCGGCCGATCATTTAAATGGTCCTCAGGCTGATGAGAGAACAGCTCTAAAAAACAAAAAAACAACAAATAAAAAAAGCCAAGGTTGTTCTTTGACCTTTGCACACACATGCACATGTACATACACACATATGTACATATCCACACATATAAGAATTTGGCTGTGTGTACTAGTTACGTTAGTTACATTTATCTTGAAGCACTCATCATGTTGAGTGAATGAAAAACACATACTTATACTCTGGACAGTGACTATGAAAGTTTGTGATGCTCCTCCTTTGTGACTGACAGTTTAAATGTGCTTAAGTAAATGCAGTTCTTTTTATATACGTTCATAACATTTTTATTTTATGTATATTTCTATGCAAAAGATACTCAGAGTTATATATCAGTAAGAGACACCTGTGTGGTGAAAAAGAAAAGACAAAGAGATACTGGCATCTGGCGTGTGGAGATTAATGATTGTCTTAAACAACAGAAACAAGGATCTACCTAGATCAAATGAGAGTTTCCAGTTCCTGTGAAAGCTAAAGGGATAAGCCAGTGATAACAGCCTCAGAAACTCCCCATAAATAAATGCTGGATTGAGGAATGATGGCCTGTCAGTGAAGTATGTCTAAAATTATATATGAAGGTCAAGAGAGCAACATTAATATGCATGACCAAATTCCAACTCTAGTAGGCAATCTTTCCCTCGGGCCTAAGATGAGATAGTAGAGACTGTAGTAGAAGTATGCTGTGTAAGCCTGTGTCCTATTTAGGATTACTATTGCTCTGATGAAATTCTATGACTAAAGCAACTTCGACAGGAAAGGGTGTATTTTGCTTACAGTTCATCATCAGTAGCAGTGGGGGCAGGAACTAAAGCAGGGCAGGAACCTTGAGGAGGTGGCCATTGGGGAGTGCTGCTTACCGACTTGCTTCCTATGGCTTGTTCAACCTGCTTTCTTGTAGAACCCAGGACCACTAGCCTAGGGATGGCACCACCCACAAAAAGAAACGGCCTTTAATTTCAGCACTCAGGAGACAGAGCTGGGCAGGTTTCTGAGTTTAAGAACTCTATCCACAGTTCCTATCCAAGGAACTGTACAGTCACTCAGAACATGGAAGCACCATCTTTTAAAAGACAACACAGATGTACTTGAGAAGAGACAAAATACTGAAGGGCAGAAGAGGAGACGGCCTCCTGGTGGAGGATAGTGTATAACTGTTCACTTCAGCAGCCCAAGTTATACAGGATTTCATTTCAGTAGAGTAATACAGACAAATGCAAGAGTACATGGAAAACATGGAAGGTGCCCCAGATGATGGCGACAGCAGCAGCATTAGGAATTGTGCATGGGTGCAGGCAAGAGCAGAGCAGAAGGATGAAACCACGGAGAGGAATGAGTGCGCATGTGTCTGGGTCCTGGGATTTTCATGATGTCTATCTGAGGCTCCAACTCAGGGAGGGCACTTTGATGTTCTTTTCTAGCACAAACCATAAGATACCCACTGTTAAGAGATGAGTATGGATGTGGTAGGCTAGCAAAGTGGTCAACAAGTAGAGGCAGCTTTCCAGTAGGTGACATTGGTCCAACTTGTACCTGACTTATGAAATTTGAATAAAAAAACATTTTCATCTTTATTGCAGTGAATTTTAGTTTCATTGAAGAGTAAAACAAGTCTGGATTAAGATATAACATTTTAATTTTTAAATGCAATTAATTCAATCAAATTTTGGGGGCTTATTTGTAAAACAAATTTCTTGGTGTTAGGGGTACAAAAGTTTATAAAATAATCTTGTCCACAAGGAATCCAGTATGTAATATTGGAGAGAAAGTTGCACTTATGTAAAATATGATGTATCACCTGTGTCCTAGGTGGAGCACAGCTAGGAACCCCTTAGTAGTACATGACATATTTTGCCAAAGAAGCTAGTAAGTGCTTCCTGAGTGGGCATAGACCTGAATCTGATCAAAGGCTCTCCAGCATAATGTGTTCTTATTTAAATAGGTGTTTGAGAATTTAACTTTCCTGTATGATTTTAGCCCAGAAGCCACTATTCAGTTCTGTGTATTCTGAACTATGTTTTTTGAAGGCACACCATTAGGAGAGGTGCTGTCATGAAGGAGCAAGCGAATGGATCACTGCATGTGTTCAGACTGACAGCTTCAGAGGATGTGGGTTTGTGGCTCTTTTGCTCAGTGTTTTACTTTCAGCATTTAGCCAGTGTTTGGCATACTGTTAGTGTATAAATATTTTCTGACTGACTGAAAGACAGGAAGAAGTAAAAAAAGGAAAGCATTGGAAACAGGCGGCTCTCTGTGGGTTCAAAGCCTACCTGTTCTACAATAGAGAGTTCCAGGCCAGCCAGGGCTACATAGTGAAACCTTGGTGGTGGTTTTGTTGTTGTTGTTGTTGTTGTTGTTGCTGTTGTTTGTTTGTTTGTTTTGTTTTGCTTTTGTATTTAGTTCTGAGCTAGTAAAAAAAATACAAAATACAATTCTAACAATGAGTAATTATGGAAAATTAAACATTTAAAGGAAGCATTTGAATATAGTCTGAAAGAAATTGATTATCTATATACTTAATTCTTATCTAATTATGCAAGATCTCATTTCTTACAGTTCTAAGTAGACTTGTCGTAATGGACAGGTGTGTGTGTGTGTGTGTGTGTGTGTGTGTGTGTGTATGTGAGAGAGAGAGAGGGGAGGGAGGGAGAGAGGGAGAGAGAGAATAGCTTTTATGGAAGTGAGAAATTCCCATTTCATAGAATTTTTTTTTAAGAAAATCACTTTGCTTTGTCATCATAGCTTTTTCTGTGTTTAGTTAATTCTCTAGGATTTTCAGAAAATATACTTACCAACACCAGGATTTTATGCTGCCTTATAGATTCTTTGGAGGTCATGCTTGTCTTGGAAACACATCTCTTACCTGCTGCATGCCTAAAGCAACTCCCAGCATCTCATGGGTGTGGAGTCACAGTATCCATAGAAACTTAGTCATTCCTGATATCAACATATAACAATGAACTCTTGTTATTCTATCTATTTAGTAAATTCTCTTAATTTTTTCACTTCCCTGTTTTTAATTTTCCACTCTTCACATGTGAACCAAATTAAGATGGTTTA
This sequence comes from Montemys delectorum, assembly GCA_019843815.1. NCBI lineage: Eukaryota > Metazoa > Chordata > Mammalia > Rodentia > Muridae > Montemys > Montemys delectorum. The sequence goes on along the minus strand of JADRCD010217662.1, from coordinate 11,405 downwards.
TTTGGAGGCTGGATTGCCAAGCAGCTATGGAAAGCTTCAGTGGACTGCATTTGCAAAGTTTTTCCTTTGTCTTTGGCCAACAGCTCAGCCCTTTTGGTTTCCCATCTGTTTAACACACGGCAGCTATGGCACGTCTCCATTCATCTGGGTCAGAAAATAGAGTTCTATAAGTCAGCCTGGATATTACCTACCATGTGGTGGGTCCAAAAAGGAAAGACAGAGTTTTTCGCTTTCCCCCAGGAATTGATACAAAGGAACACCTTATTGTGGGTAACTTCCTTTTGACATCTTGTTCTATGATTTCTAGACATTACTGAATTTTTGGAATACAACACCCCCCCAAGAGTAATAGCCAGTTAAAGTATTCCCCCTACTATTTGATTACTTTCATATTAAGATTTCATGATTGGGCAGGAGAGACAGCTCAACAGCTAAGAGCCATACCACTCTTACAGAGGACTTAAATTCATTTCAAGTGGATAGTTTCCAGCTGCCTATAGCTCCAGCTCCAGGGGCACCCACAGCTTCTGGCTTCCAGAGTAGGCTGTACCTATGTGTTCACAATTCCTGCTCCCATACAGAATAAAAAATAAAATAAATCATTAAAAAAAATCCCATGAGGGTTTTGATTAATGTTCATAACTCTTGCTTCAGCAATTTTTTGAGGGGTTAAACCAGTCTAGATCCTACTTTTGAAAGTGTTTCATTTTTCTCCTGTGTGGTAAATATCTTTCAATTAGAAAAACAGCCCCCACTCCAGGTTATACTGACCTCAAAGACAACACTACTTATTTTTCTATTGACTTACTTGTTTATTTGTTTTCCAATAAGTTAAGGGCTGGTGAGATGACTCAGTGAGTAAACGGCCTTGCATGCAAAAACCTGGTGCGCTGAACTCATCCAGAGATCCCATGCTAGAGAGAATATCAGCCTTTGGAAACTGCCCTCTCACATCCACACATGCATGATAACTCTTTCTCTCTCTCTCTCTCTCTCTCTCTCTCTCTCTCTCTCTCTCTCTCTCACACACACACACACACACACACACACACGGTTTGAGAAGACTGAGAGTAATATAAGTAACACAACATTATAAAAAAAATAAAGCTCTGTGGAGCACAGGGCAGGGTAGTGATAGTGCGAGTTATTTAGAGAGAGTTGTGCACAGCAGGAGGAGTTAGGGCTGGACAGTTAGCTTCTAAATTTGCTAGTGACCAAAATGATCGTAACCTGCTCAAGGAAGAATTCCAACCCTGTAGAGAGCCGCACCCGAGCCGGCAGCCTCCATTACAAGATGGCGCCGGCATCCGGTGTCTTCTCCCTGTAACAAGTAGTCTGCGCATGTGCCTAGGATCAGAGCACGCCAAGTCTCAGCCCATCTGCGCATGTGCTAGGGCCAGAAAGCGCCAAGTCACAGCCTAACCCGAGGCGTCTCATGAGGTAATGAGCAAACAGCCAATCAGAGATGAACATACCGCTCCAGGGTGTATATAAGCAGTGCATTTTCCAGGGCTCGCCCTCTCCTCACCACATAGTAATAAAGGTTTGCTGCAGAAGGATCCTGTGTGTGTCCTGTGTTCCTGCCGGCGGGAAAATAGCGCGGGCCACACAACCCCAGAGGAAATATCTGTTTTTTTTTTTTTTCTTTCAATAAAACACAAAGCAAAGTCTGACCGAGGGGCTCTCACAATAGTTTAACTCCTGGGGAGTGCAGTGAACAGAGCAGATAAAACTGCCAAAAAATTATTAAAGTAGTGGTTGCCTGCCCAGGATGTTTGGCATTGTGTTTGTTGATCTGGTTGATCAGTACCAGGATGGCTTAGGCATTTGAACGGTTACATTCTGGCCCTCATCTCTGTTACACTTTATTTAGACTAATTTGCTATAGGGATAGGTGAAGACCAAATAATGAAGTCAAATTTTGTGATTCTTAGGGAGCCATGAAATGAGCTCTGGTCCCTAGAAACTAACAACTTAAGTATTTGTCATGGCATCTATCATATATCTCAAGAACGTCCTGTTCACTTAGCAATATCTGGCCCAATTTTACACAATGATCATACAACTAGACATTCCTACACATACTTTATATGTCAGAGAGCATGTTGTTCTGAGTTAAAATCTTACCTCTGAGGCTGAGAACATAACTCAGTTGGCAGAGTGCTTGCTTAACATGCAGGAAAGCTAGGATTCAGTCCCCGGTGCCACATGAACTCAGCATGTTGCTGCACACCTGTGATCCCAGTACTCAGGAGGTGGAGGCAGGATCTTCATCTACGTAGCTTGTGGAATATAGCTGAGGCTGCTTGAGACCCTGCTATAGTCAGTCAACAAATATGACCAATCACAGATAAGCAAATCCATTAAAGCTGACTGTGACCCTGGGCAGGTTATGTCTCTTTCTGATATGAACCTGAAAACAGTTCTCTCCTCATAATGGTGAGATGTAATGGTGATGATATAATGTGGGCCTGACATTTGCTTAGCATTTACTGTGTTCAATGGTCATGCTGCAGACAGTGGATTCCTCAGCATATCATAAAGATCCCAAGTGGTCAGAGAGCACAGCAGAGTACCATGTTCCTGCATGGCTTCAGGGGTTTGATCTGACTGTGGTGGAGAGAGAATGAAGAGAAGACAAACACACGGGCACACAGAAGGACTGGGAGCAAGTGGATTGGACTCACTGATAGAGAAGCTGCAATGTCCTGGATGTTACTATGGCATCAAGTCTGTTAGATCAATTATTGTACTCAAATGACATAAGAGTAGTTATTAACCATTTTGTACCTTAGTTTCTCTTTGTAAAATAGAGGTATGAATAGAGCCTTCTTTAGAATGTTGCGAGCGTGTTTTAGTTGGTGTCCTATTGCTGTAAGGAAACACCATGACCCCAGAAACTCTTATAAAGAAAAATAATCAGTTGGTGCTAGCTTATAGTTCAGAGGTTTAGTACACTGTCATATTGGCGGGAAGCGTGGTGGCACACGGCGGAAATGATGCTGGAGAGCTGAGAGTTCTGCATTCAGGCAGACAGCAGGAGCAGCAAGACCCTGGGCCTGGCTTGAACACTTGAAACATCAAGGTCCATCCCTAGTAACACACTTTCTTCAACAAGTCCACACCTCCTAATAATGCCACTCCCTATGAGCCTATGGGGCTATTTTCATTCAAACTAGCACAGAGTACTAAATGGTGATGTGCTTCACCCCAAGCATTTACATGTCAGCTGACGTGTATCTGTCCCAACTTAACTTTGTATTCAGTTCCAATTCAGACCATTAGCATAGTATTTTGAATTTACTACCAAACACATTTTGATTTTTCGTGACTCCTGAGCAAAAAATCCTGCAGGTTCAAAAGTTTTGTTGTGGATTAATTTGTTAGGAATATTGAAAAGACTCACTATTTTTAGTGTAAACTTTTCAAGTAACATTGACTTCACTACTTAACTCTACAACTTGATTAAGTATTGTTTAGTTCTTCAGTCAGGAGAACCTATTCCCTTTTGAGAGACGAATATTTATCTCATTTTCAAATTTGCACTGAATCACTCTTTGGCAATGCATTTTTATCTTTAGAATCTGTTTTGCAGATGTGGAGTCTGCTACTTTTAAAGCTGGTTGGTCAAGTGAAAAACTTGTATATGTATTATGTTTTAGAAGCCTTTAAAATGAGAATAATAGCAATAATCATGCTCAAATTTCACAGCTCATTGGGCAGCCTGTTGGCACCTCATGGTTCTGGGGGAGTTGGTCCAGCATTACTGGTGAGCCCTGGCAGTAAAGAGTGAGTGAAGACACATTGCAGTAGGATTTGTCATATTCCCTTTATCCTGTGCTGGCCACCATCATCTCTGTCTGGTTACTTCCTTTCCATCAGCGGTCACAAACATACCACACCAGTCCTCACATTTTAGTCTAAACCCTCATTTGATTTCTTAGCTCAAAATGTGTTACGAGAGGAAGTTATTAGTGGAGCAGAACTGAGTGGCTTGCCTTACGACCCACAGTGGAGTCACTTTGAGTTCCCTGTTGTCCAGTTGAGTACTTAGGGATGCAATTGGAGAGTTGCAGAATTCTGTTTTTGGGCTCCAAGAGCCACTCACTTTCATTTCTGGTTAGTCATTTGAAGCACTGGGTCTGTAATATTTTAACTACTTTGCAGTGTTTTTCTCTTGTCTTAAGTTCTCCACTTAATGTGACCACTACTCAATACTCTAGCTATAGGCCGAGGTTTATTCCTAGAGCCTGAGGCCAGCAGCTATGAGGGTACATTGTAGCTTATGCTGTTGACATCTCTACTGTCTTCTTAGATTTTACATTTTTCTTTACTCAGCCCGGGAGTCATGCATGCTACAGCACGCATGTGGAGGTCAAAGGACAAGTCATGAGAATCAGTTCTTTCCTTCCACCAAGTGGATTCTGGGGATCAAACTCAGGTCATCATTCTTGGGAGCAAACACCTTTATCCACCAAAAAATCTTGCCATCACTTTTTCCTAGGGATTAGACTAGCATACAAACTTCTTCCTCTGCTTACAGGATCTTTCCCAATGAAGCCTGCTTAGAAACCTTCACATTTAGAGATAAAAGCAGCCTGTCCTATAACAGCACAGTCAAAAATGTCTGTGTACAAAACCACAAATGCACTCTCTCTCTCTCTCTCTCTCTCTCTCTCTCTCTCTCTCTCTCTCTCACACACACACACACACACACACACACACACACACACACACACACTCACACTGTATTTCTGTCAAGGTTGGCTCCTGCCAACCCCCCCGAAACCTACCTCCCAGCCCTTGTCATCATTTAGGACTCAAACTGCATGTTGCATCCATCCTCTCTGCGGCGTCTCTTTCTGTTCTTTCTCTTAGCCAGAGTGTTTGCTTGAAACATGTTTCTTTATAGCTTAGGTGATCCTTCTGTCTTAGCCTCCGAGTAAAGGAGTGACAGGACAACCGCAATAGCTGCCTTCTGTTCTATTTGGGAACGTTTTTCACCTGCTGTCTCTCCCTTATTGTTTCCTAGTCCTAATTCAAGGGCTGTTGAATTAATAATATTCTGCTTTCTGTGGCTCACCCTTCAGGCCCTTGTCTTTGTCCAGATTTGCTCTTGCTGAAGTTATCAATGGTGACTTGTCTATCTGTTCAATCCTTTCAGACTTTATTTACTTCATTGTCTCTGGGGTCTGATGCTGCTGATCATACATGCTACCTAAAAACTTCCTCCAGGTGCTATAACGTACATTATTGGTAATCCCAGCATCTGGGAGACAGAGGCATAAGTAACACGATTTTAAAGTTTTCCTCAGCTACATAGTGAGTTCAAAGTCAACCTGAGGGAGCCTTCCTCAAAACATGGAAACTAAGTAAAATAATTTAAAATAAAACCTCCTTTGGTTTTCTTTCAGTGCTGTCTCTTGCCTGTCTGAATAGCCAAAAGGGTCTTTGTGTTTGCCTTTTGTATTTTCCTTGTTGCTATTTCTTCTCCAAGGACTCCAAGGTGTGCCTCTGGCAGTTCCCACTGTTCGCTATGTCTGTTGACATTAAATTGACTCTTAATTGCATTCCTTTCTCTTAGAACAACAGTTCTCAACCTGTAAGTCAAGATGCCTTTGGGGTCAAATGACCAGTTGCAGGGGTCGCATATCAAATATCCTGCATCTTAGATATTTACATTATAATTCATAGCAGTAGCAAAAAATGTAAGATTATAATGTTATCATATTTTCTCCCTCCAAAGCCTTCCATATAGATCTTCTTGCTCTAATTCAAATTCATGATGTCTTTTTTCATGAATGTTGTTACATACATAAATGTAAATAATTACATCATAAATACATGATTACAACCTCCTTACCTGTATAATGCTACCTGTATGGATATTCTCAGGTCTGACTGTTTGATAATTAGACAACCAACTGATAAGATCTTCCCTGGGAAGACTGTTTCTCCTGCTCTCAGGGTTCCTTAATTGTCTGCAGTTCTTTGTGTAGGGTTCAGGCCTGATGGCCTTCCCTGTCCACTTTTGCATGTCTGCTGTTATTACCTTTGCTCAGGTCATGCTGGTAAGATTTTGTGTGTGTCCATGATCTTCCTAGGAAGCATAATGTCAAAGCTAATTTCCTTATCCTTTAGCTTTTACTGTCTTTCTGCCCCTCTTCTACAACAATCCTTGAGTCTCAGGTCTAAAAGTTGTGTTGTAGGTTTATGGATTGAGACTGGGCTCCACAACTCTGCATTTTGATTGATTGTGATTTTCTGTAATGATCCCCATCTGTTGCAAAGAGAAGTTTCTTTGATGAAGGGTGAGAACTATATTTATTCATGAGTGTAATTATGCTGGCCTAGTAAAGTGGTGGCTATAGATTCTCATGTAAGATCCCATGACTTCATTAGCCTTGGGTAGTTGTCTAGGTTCCCAGTACTGGTCAGGATTTATCTCTTGTCAAACAGGTCTTAAGATCAATCAGAGAGCTATTGGTTACCACTAAGATATATATGCCACTACTATATTTTTAGGGTTATTGTTCATGCTGGTTTTTTTGTGGACCATAGACATTATAGCTGGGTAGGACTATTGCTTGCCTGCTTCCTTCCTTCCTTTGGACACGTGCATGGTGCTTTCAGATTGGTTCCAGCACAGGGGACTCTGGGCTCTGTTTGTGAAGTACATGGTGTCTTTGTCAGTAAGGACTGACCTTCTACCTCTTTGGGCAACCGAGGGAAAAAACAGTAGCCTATAATATTTTGGAAGTCTCTGGGACAACTCTGACCAACAATTCAAAGGGTTAATTCTCATACGTGGGATGGAAGTTTTTGAGAGATGGTCATTGGCTCTTGGATGAAGCATTATTAGTCCAGCTGGGAAAATGTCACTTAAACTATTTTACTCTTGGTAGGGTTGCAGTCTAATTTAGACACTCTGGAAGTCAATGTTGGACAGTTCTCAAAAATTTAAAATAAATCTCCCATATGATCCACCCATTGGCTTGTGCTGAAAGGAAAGACTTGATATCCTGTACACAGATACTCACTCAGCCATGTTTATTGCAGCTCTATTCACAATAGCTAGGAAGTGGACACAACCAAATGGTCCTTCAGCTGGTGAAGATGAACAGATGAGGAAAATGTACCTACGCTATGGAATAATATTCAGCTGCAAAGAAAATGAAATTATGAACTTTGCAGACAGATAGGTGGAATTAGAAAAGATGAGCGAAACCTAGATCCCAGACCCAGAAAGACAAATGTCCTATGTTCTCTCTCATCAGAGGTGTCTAGCTCTAAATCTTCAGATTTGAGTTCATATCCTGGAGTGACTATAGAAACTGGGAAAGAAAAAAGGGACTATTGTCTTCTTACTGTAGTTTCTAAGCATATGTGTATGAGTTTCCTGTCAAGTGTGTATTCATAAAGATTATTGTGTGTTTACATAAAAGTTCGAACACTGGCCTCATTTCTGTGGAACTTGAATGCCTTATACTTTTTAAAAAGAAGGCTGTATTTTTTTCCTACCAAGAGCGTATATAAGTTTCAGACTCTTATATCAGTTGAGTTGCTTGTGTAGTCTTTCGAGAAAAATTAAACCAAGATCTAAGTGATTTCCATGCAAAATTAATGCTTCCCCTGACTTGTGCCAAGTGCCTTGATGCATTTATGTAGCAGATGCCAGATAGTTTGGAACTTGTATCTGGACCCCATCCAGAATTCTAAGACAGAAAGCATTTGTGCCTGGGGCAATGTAATGACCCCACCTGTGTCTTTTTCTTGTCTTCTGGATGTTTTCATTTTATGTCCAGAAAGGCCCAGGCAGGTCCCTCTTCTATTTTTAAATCTTTCTTATGAAACACAGTTTTAATTTTACAAGACCAGATCTCACTCCAAGTTTCAAAATATGTGTTCTTCAGCATAAAGTGTTCTGACAGATACCTAATGACCCAGCACTTTAGCATCTATTTTTTAGGCATACATTTAGAGAATCAGGGCCATAAAACCATAGTGTAATTAGTCAGATGTTGTATGAACTTGTATTTTACACATCTATATTCTAGGTTAATTAATTTCTACTTTTTCATTATTTTGATAACTAGCCCAACTTATTAATAAACTAAAATAAATGGAAGTACTTATTTGTTAGATTTATTAGCTTTTTTTTTTTTTAATTTATGATCTAAGGGGAAATGCAGAAAGGAACAAGTATTTATTGAGTGCCTATTATGTTCCAAGTATTGTCCTGGATATGTTTACCTCCTTAATCTCATTTTGTCTTCACAGCCCCTCAGTGTTACTATTATCATCCCAGTTTTAGACAAGATGAGGTTTAAACGAGCCACATGATGTTTCTTTATGCTTGTGTGGGGTCTTTCACACCATAAGTCTGAAGTACCATCTGCCATTGGGAATGCTCAGTTATAAAAAGGAGAAGTTGACTATTGTAATTTATCCTCACCACTGCAGAGCTAGGGCCAGAAAAATAAAAACACATGTAGTGTTTCTCAGTTCTTTGTGATTGTTAATTGTGGGAAACAGTTAAACAGAGACAAGGAACAAGTAGACAATACAGGATACCTTCTGTAAGGGGAAGGCTTTTTAATACAAATGATGCTGTTACAGTGGACATCCATATACGAAAACATTAGTCTGATCCTTACCTTGGAATGTGTACTAAAATCAGTTTAAATAGGGAATAGATCTAGTCATAAAATTTAAAACTATAAAACTTAGAGAAGAAATAAAGGGGATTTCTTTTATTTTTGGTTAGGTGAGAAGTTTTTAAGTATGTGGCTCCCAAATACTAATCAATTAAGCTATATAAGAATTTAAGGAAGGGATTTAGTGTAGTTGGTAGATTGCTAGTCTAGCATGTACAAAGCTCTGGAATCAATCCCCAGCACCATGCAGACCAGACATGGTAGCATATATTTATAATACTAGCACATAGGAGGTGAAGGCAGGAGGACCAGTAGTTCCAGGTCTTCTGAGATGTTTGAGACCCTGTCTCAAAGAGTTTTGAAAGATTAGTTCACATTTATTTTATGTGTGTCTGTGTCTTGCCTGTCTGAATGTTGTACACCATATCATAGTGACAGATCCCTCGCTGTCAGAAGTCATCAGATCTCTTGGAACTGGAGGTACAGAGGTTGTTAGCTGCTATTTAGGTACTGAGAGCTGAACCCTGGCCCTCTTGCAGAGGACCTAAACCCTATGCAAGTGTGATTAACTGCTGAGCTGTTTCTCCAGCCCACCAACATTTTTTTTAATGTTATTGAAACAATTTTTAAAAATGAAAAGTCATGATAACATACTTGGCTAATACTTGCTACTTTACAAATACCCTTCTCGTCAAGTAATTAGATCCAGAGCTGGAGATTGACTCAGTATGTTTGTCTAGCGTGTGCAATTCTCTGGGTTTGTGTCCCTGCCCTCACTTCCTGCCACTCCTCCAAACCAACCAACCAACAAAAGAAACAAAATTTGTATCTAGAATAAAGAGCTGTCAGCATCTAGTAAAAAGAAAATGAACTACTTACTATTGAAAGCAGGCAAACATTTGAACATTTCCTTCACTAAAGAAGAGAAATGGAGTGTGGATCAGTCCTCTGCATCACTAACGCATTTTGGAACTCTAAATTAAATCCATAATGCACAGTATTCATGAATGTCATATTCAGATAAGCGCCAGACTAACGTGTAAAGAACATGAGGAAAGGAGTCCTCCGAGGCTTCCTTGAAGTCATCTTATTTACACTCCGTTTGGTCAAAGTTAGCTGTATGTGAGTTTGGGAAATTCAGGCTTAAGCTCATCAGTAGACATTGAAGAGCACAGGAAGCAGTTGCTGTCATAGTCTTGAGGACATCTGACTGACTGCCGGGGTGTCTTGTAACATGGCACTCCTTACTTCCTAGCAGACTAATTTCAATGCTGTAGTCCCATTGTGCCCTTCTGGTTTTCTGAGAATCTTTCTAGACCTGTTTGAGCATACATTAGCAAGTATGGTCTCTTTCTCTCTCTCTCTCTCTCTCTCTCTCTCTCTCTCTCTCTCTCTCTCTCCCTCCCTCCCTCCCTCCCTCCCTCCCTCCCTCCCTCCTTCCTTCCTTCCCTCTCTCTCTTTCTTCCTTTCTTTTCTTTTTTCTCTTTTTCTGGGTCTTGCTTCATGGCTCAGGCTGGCTTCTAACTTGTAATCATGCTGCCTCTGCCTTAGGAGTGCCAGGATTGCAGGAGTATACCACCACTTTTAACTAGTACATTCGTAAAATAAGATGACACACAGAGCTAACAAGTCTAATAATTGAGTTTTGATAGTTTTAAGCAGTTGTTGGAAGAAATATACTTCCATACATTTTTAGATTTTTGTAGCGTAGATTCTGGGCCTTTAGAATCAAGATCCCATCCTTGATTGTTAGAGAGAGTTCAACAGCAAAGATGTCTTGAGTTTTGTCTTTGGGGCTTTCCCCCCTTTTGACAGAATAGAGTCTCACTTGCTCACACTGACCTAGATCTCACTTTTTAGCACAAGTTGGTTTTAAACTCATGGCAGGCCTCCTACCTCAGCTTCTAAGTGCTGGGTTTATAGGCATGAGCTCCCATACTCAGCTAGTGGGGAGGTTTTAAATTACATATTCTGCTTCTTACATATGTATTATATAAATTAATATATATGAATAATAGTGAATTTTTTATTTTTGAGTGAGCTTTGATTGTTCCCCGTTTCCGGAAAATTTGTTCACTAAATTGTCAAATTTATTTCTTTATTTGTTTATATACTCTAAAGGCAGATTGACTCAGCGTGGCTACTTTGGGAAAAGGATAAGAAGATACAGTTTCCCCCCCAAATCCGTTTCTGGGGTTCTGGCCTGAGAACCCCATAGGGGTTCAGTAGAATCAAGAGCTGCTAAGCTCACTGCTAAGCTGTGCAGCAGGCTGCAGCCCTGCATTTGATGCCATGCCCATACCATCTGCACTCATTAGTTTTATGTTGATCTCATTATTCTCACTGTCTACTCGGTTCTAATAGAAGTAACATTTATATACATCTAGTCTCCATTGTCACATATGTTTTATATAAATGTGCTTGTGATTGTGGTGGGATTTATGAACGACATCTTTAACTTTTCAAAGTCTCTCTTGCATTCTTCTTTCACAACCTTTGTGCTGTTGCTGTTGTATGTTTTATTTGAACATGCATTATAAGCCTCACAATATATTATTTTAATTGTGCTTTATAGCCATATAATTTTTTAAAAATGATTTAAATAGTTTTTAAAATGTTTTTTACTTTTGCCTTCAGTTTTTCTTTGTGTGGATTTGGACTTCTATTTGTTTTTTAATTTAACTTTTTTCTTTTTTTTATTAGATATCTTCTTTATTTACATGTCATATTTCCCAGTTTCCCCTCCCT
>JADRCD010217661.1:6177-20410 GCA_019843815.1 Montemys delectorum | reverse complement strand
GATAGTAACCATAGTAAGTTGTTCATTGCAAGCTACACAGAGAAAACTATTGTTAAAATGTGTCCCATTAAAAATGTCTGTTATTCATAGGGGGTATAGGTTATGACTTCTAGTTTATCTGGGATAAAATAATAAATCCAGTATGTTTATCCTCAACTATTAATATCTGCATAAGCTTCACCCATCACCCACGTGCAAAGTACCCAGCAGCTTATTTATCAGTCTAAATAAAACAAAGATAAGAGGTAGGCAACTACCACCCCCAAAACATTCCAAATTGAGAGCTGACAGAACTGTATAGACCATATCGGATAGGTGGATCGATCAATGTGTGGAACCTTAAAGTAAATGCAACAGGCCACCAAAGGCGCCAAGGGCTGCCATGCATAACAAGGCTTAAATTTGTGTGGCCGGATATTGGTAGAAATTTTAGTCTGTATTTGTTCCTCCTCTGTTGGTGGTTTGTTTTAATTTTTCCCTTCCTATTTTTAAACAAATCACTAAACCCTTCCTTGGTATTTCCTTGCTTCAGTAGCTCATCCTGCAGACACTCAAAAGGATGACAAGCTAAGATCATGTTTTTAATTATGTAGATTTGGAGACCGAACATCTTGATCAATGGGCTATGCAGAAGACCCTTTTTTTGTTTTTTCCCAGAACCTATACAACAATCTATTGTAACCACTTACAACTTCAGTTCCAGGAAATCTGATGCCCTCTTCTGGCCACCATAGGCACCAGGCAAGCACATAGTGCATAGACATGTGTGCAGGCAAACATTCACACACATAAAGCAGAAATTTAAAAAAATGCCCAGAGGGGAAGAGACAGGAGGGTACCCCGAGTGTACCAAAAAAGAGAAAAAAAATTCTCCAGACTAGAAAGTGGGAGAGTCAACTGCCTTTCCAGATACTGGGGAGGCTGCGAGGATTTGGAATAGACAAAGGCCTTGTTTTCAGTGGCTTTAAGGACTTCCCAAAACAGCATAACTACCCACACCCAAAGTCTCTGAGTGTGCCACAAGACCTTGAGGTCTGAACGAAATGTATGTGGGGGACTTTAGGGGCTAAGTAAGGAAATAGAAGGAATAGTGGGTGAGTAGAATTTCTACCAACTAGAGGGGATTTCCCTTGGCTTTAAGCACTAGGCGTGTTTCTCTCTGTTAGAGGCATCAACCGAAAGTCATCCCACACTGGTTTGACTCACAAGGACTTCAAGGACATAGTAAGGAAGAAGGGCTGGGATGATAAGACAGCTGATTCTGGTCAGAACCACCAGAAGGTAAACTGGATGGCTTATGATTGTTGCCATAGCATTTCTAGCACAGCCTGGGTAAGCATGAGTTAGTCATGATATGGAAGAAACCCAGTTTCAGATTAGTGACCTTTAATCTCCACCAAACCTGCAACTGTGTGTTCTATTAGAGCCTTCTAAGATGGGTTATTGGGCTACAAGGTAGAAGACACCCATTCTACCCCCAATTTCTTCCCTTACTCATTATCGAAATTCACACCACCACTCATGATCAACTGTCCAGTGAGTACTGGATCCTGCTTCTTATGGTTACATACAATAACATACAACAAAAAGTGATAATGCATGCAAAGCTCTATTTAATGAAGGAATAGAATTGTGATTCAAACATTGAAAGTATGTCATTTAAACTAAGCCATGTGACAGACCTGCAGGCTACAAGCTTGCATTGGGTACCTAGTTCTCAGCATATGGATTCATTACCATGCAAGTTCAGCATGTCCAAAATTGTGACCATTGTCACCTGCCCTCCAGTCAGGTACCTTGTCCATTTCCTCAGTTCAGTTAGGAATGTTAGCTTTTCCCTAACTAGTCACATTAGATGCTTCAAAGTCACATGGAGGTTTGCTCTTCTTTCCTTATAATATATTCCGCTACAAAATTCATTCCTTTCATCCGATTCTTTCAATTCGCATTTAGCACCTAAAATTTCTAGCAATGCTTGCTCTTAACTAGTCTCCAGACCACCAGTGTCTTGACTTCACACCTAAATACTGAATTCATCTTCCCAGCACATCCTCCATCCTGCTCAAAAGACTCCAGTGTTCCCAGTCTCTAAATATAAAGTAGAAATGTTTCAGCTTGCCAGACAGTGGTGGCATATGCCTTTAATCCCAGAATTTGGGAGGCAGAAGCAGGCAGATTTCTGAGGCCAGCCTGGTCTACAGAGTGAGTTCCAGGACATCCAGGGCTATACAGAGAAACCCTGTCTCAAAAAAAAAAAATATGTTTTGGCTTGGAAAAAGATCTCTCTTTTTGAAGTCATTCCTTCTGATTTTCAATACTCCTCAACAGGAATGCTTGAGCTGCACATTGATCTTTGCCTCCTAAACCTGGCACACAGTTCTTCTATCCTGGCTCTCCATCTCTACCCTCTAGTCTAACCAATTCCCAATCTTCCTTCCAGGTCAAGTTCCAAGTTGGGTTCCAACAAGTCCCATTCTCATCTTAGTCTACACAAGTGTCTCCTTCCTCTTTAAGCTTACAGAATTTTACCTCTCTGTTCTGCAATCAAACCACATGCATTGCCACTTAGGACTTAATATTTTATCTCCAACAAGGAAATAGACCCTTGACGAGCTAGGTGAAGAATTCCCACTTCATAGGAACTCTCCAAGTGATCTGCACACAGTGAGTTTTAATGAATACTTGTTTAAGTAGATAATTAACCATGCATATAATTTTATTGGATCATTATACCAAACCAATATTATCCCACTGAAAACTGTAAATTATTTTGATCCAGACAATTACCTTTAAGAAACAAAGTGGTGGAACACAGTAGATTATTGGACTTTTCATTCATATCTAGTACCAAAATAACCATTTTAATAACATCCTAAATGCACTTGGAAATTCCAACTGATTTTATACTTCATTAAAATATTCATGGATAGTTTGGGTACAGGATAAACTACATAGAAACCATTTCCAAGGCAGACATGGTAACACTCCTGTGGTGGCAGCTCTTTGGGGGACTAGAGGCAGGAAGACTCTGTAAGCTCAGTAGTTTGAAACAGACTTAGGCTGTAAAGTGTCACCATGTGTCCAAAAGTAAACAAACAAGCAAACAAACAGGTTAACTTAAAATCAATGGCATCTCTCTAGAATTGTACCATTCACCAGCCATAAATGGAACATCACAGAGGAGCATCACAATGCACATCCTAAAAGGGAGTCATTGCTCATTGCCAGGATTTTACTTTCTTTGAGGAATGATACAAATTGAATGAAATCATGGAATTTATAAACTTCCCCACCTGAGAAATAGGAAATAAGAAGGCACCTAAATAAATAGAACAGTGTTTTTCCAGTAATTCTTTCTGAAAGACCAGTAAAATTTTCTCTATTTCTTCCATGAGTTGAACCATTCACAGTATCAGGTCCAACAAAGGGATCTCAAATCCTAGAAAAAAGATTGAGACAATTTATAAATGAGTCCTCCCATGATCACAGTGAATCCTATGGGCTCCCTGTCACCACAAACTCTCCCAGTTCAGAGTCTAAATGAGTATGCGGAGAATTCAACTCTAGCAAGATATGTGTGTCCTGCTTGCTGCTGAGGAGAATTTGAATTTAAAACCAAAATATAATCCTGCTAAGAATGAAAAAAAAAATAGTCCAATTAGCCCTGAAGAACAACTTAAGCAATCAAGCAAGTATAGGTAAAAGATGCAGTTCTAGTCATCCACCTGCTGGCTTCAACACAGATGAAAGCCCAGGCCATTTGTCTTTGAGCCACCATCTAGCTAGTATCATCTGAATTAAATATAAAAAGAGCTGGGATGACAAGAATGAAAATAGAAAACTGCTGACTTTTACCTACCAAACCATACAATCACATTTCAACACAATCTAGCATTTATTAACTTTTCAGCATGGATGCAGTTTATCATACCACATTGAATATTTGCATAATCGAGAATAAACTGACACCTCTGTGGACGTTACTCAATAACTCTCCAAAAAGCTGCTAAGACATCATTCCATGTAAATGAAAAACAACCTCCATTATTCCATCTCCATTAAATCTCTGTTATTGGGGGGAAATTGGTAGATCTATTCCCTGAGCTATAGCTGCAGTCAATTAAAGATTTCCTGGATATTGCTCTGACAGATTGGGCACATTTACAATAGGAAAGTATCAGGTAGGGCGTGTGGCATACATCAGTGGGCCCATAAAGATAAATAACCCTTGTAACTTCTTGGAGCTGCACTGCCTTCAACTGTAATTTGCTTCATGTATCCTTTGGTTGTGTCATTAACTCGGTGAGGACAGAGAGAAGAGCTTATTGTTGGGTTTGAGGCAAATGGCTTGGGAAATTGTACTGAAAATCAACCTCTCCAGTCTAAATCTTAAGCATTCTAATGTCCCTAGAGACCAAGCAACAGCCCACAATTCAATTAGATTCTATTTATTTCTGTGGCTGTCTGAATAACTACCCAGGTTTGTGGTTTGGAAGAGTTTTGTTTAGAAGATATCAGAATCTAAAGGGTAAATCAAAAACTTAATACTAATGATAACAGTGTCCATTACTGTATCTATACACTCATGGCAATCCAGTGGGGAAAACATGGTGTGAAAAATAATTTTTCATTCTTCAAATGTAGATTCTGGTAGTAAAAGATACCGAACAGAATCTCTACAGTTAGCAACTGTTCAAACCCAATCTTCGCTTTCTCACATAGTCCACTTGCCTTTTAGTTTCTTTAAAGATTTGTCTAGAAGTTTGGGTCATCAAAAATACGTCTCCTGTATAAATAGTCTGTTGTTCGGCCTTGACAGTGTGTTGTGAATACTTTTTTCTTTTTTCCTATTTTCTAAACTTACATGTAATTGCTGCATGTTCTACCATTACAAGGATCCATAGGAAGTGTGTCTATAGTACTCATGTTGTTTTTAGGGTTTTTTGATCCCCAAATGCCAGTTAAATAAATACCCTCTATACAAATGTTGCATTTATCCATTTCAATTTTCTTAGATGTGATCCCTATTAACAGCTAGTAAGTATTGGCAGTCTCTTTTCCAAATACATTTATCAATTTATACTCCTACCAGCCGTACTCACAGCTACCAACGTGTGCTGTTTTTCATTTTTATCAGTAGGAAAACTATTTATCAGCTTTTTGCTTAATCTATAACTTAGTGATTACTAAGACTAAATATTTTATCAGTGACTCACATTTCTTCCATTACAAATTGTGCATAGCTTTCTCTCATATTTTTTTAAATGGGCCTCAACTCTGTGTGATTAATGACAAATTAGTCCTTGGATAAACTCTTAATCGTGTTCTCTATAGCTTTCTATTTGATCCAGTCATAGAACCTTTTATCATTAGCAGAACTAAGTTCATGTTGTCCTTGTGTTTTTTTTTGCATTTTCTTAGAAAGTCCTCACCTATTCTGATGGGGATGAGGTACTCTCCCTTATTTTCATTGAGTTTCATAGTTGCTTTTCTTCCAGCCTTGGATTACCACTGATTTACTACTCAGTGAAAAGCAGAGGAAAAAGGATTTCATTTATTTGAGCTCCTGTGAACGGCGGGCTAGGAAAAAAAAATGCCATTTTACTCATAATTCTTTGGCCCTTATTTGCAAGGCTGGCCTGAGATGCTTTCTCTTTTTGTGGGATTTATATAACTCACCAGTTGTTTCTTTTGGCTTCTCTGCTTAGTTTAACTGAAAATCTTCTGGGCAGATGCCATTCAGGCTCCTGAGCTTCACCCATTAATAGTGTTCAATGGCCATCAAAATGCTTATCACTCCATGTTGTCCTTCCTGTTGGTAGCGGAAATGTTTTCCTCTCTGCTCCCAGAGTCAGTTCATTGATAGAAAGTGTTCAGTGACTAATGCAATATTAACTCTAATGTTTAAAGCACAGAGCTTTAGCTATAACCATGAAACTATGTTGACTTGGCTGTACAAACTTGCCCACAATATACACATACATGTGCATTTGCTAGCAATGAGTGGTGTGTGTGTGTGTGTGTGTGTGTGTGTGTGTGTGTGTGTGTATGCGTGCGCTGTGCTTAGCAGCTCCCTAATCTTAAAAATAGGCTGAGACAGAAACATGATTTGGGATCTCAGGCAGACTGGTTGAGATCATAGTTGTGTAAAACAGCTGCCAAGAGGAGCCCAGCTAGGGAATTGAACAGATTAGGTAACTCAAAAATTTAGACATTTCCCCCCATTATGTTTCTCATTGCAGTTTTGTAATAAAAACACGAGCAAACTTCAAAGGAAGCTCTGTAGTAAAGGTTAATTGCTACTAAAGAAGAGGGTGGGCCCAAGCACCAGTACTTTCTGCCCAACTCACAGGCAGACAGGAAGGATTACACGTGGCTGAATGCAGATGATGTGTGCCCAGCGTCAGGAGAGGGAGGCTCAGCCAAACCTCAGGCCCATCAGGGACCTCCAGGGAGGACGTGAGCATGTAGCTATGAGTCTATGAGTCTGTGCGTGCTTACCAGTGGCCAGGGAAGGGAGGGGGAAGACTTCAGTTTCCTTTCCAAATTAAAACAGGACATGCTCTTCTTCCCTCCTCAGGACAATTCCTGAGTGGTGACAGAGGCGTGTTTATGAGAAAGCAAAGGACCTCGGGGGCCAGCTCTTCTCCACCAGCAACAGAGCCACTGAACATGTAGGGAAAGGGGGAAGCCCAAGAAACTGGCCATTGAAGTACTCTCTGCAAATGTCCCCATGAAAATGAAATTTAACATTCCCAATGAAATGAGGAAGGGATACTATTAAAATGAGGAAAATAGATGTTCATGGAGTTGACAAACAGGCTGTTAAGGATCCTGTAGGAATCTAGCAGCACAGATTCAGAAACAGAGGTCTTTCCTCTAGAGGTCATTATCCTAGAGATCTTTGTCTTAAAGAGGTCACCGATGGACAGTCTTTAAAGCACCGTGACCCCAGGAAAGGGTGAAGGGGAAACACTCTTCATGTTTCAACTCTGGTCCACGTTCGTGCCATCTGAGTCTCTCTGGTGGATTTGTGCCACAGCCTGCCAATATGGCTTGGCATGTGGAATATTCCTAATGGTCTCTCAGGCTCCTCTGACTCTCCGTGTTTCAGTTTAGCTTCCTCGTTCTGACCTGTTCCATTTCTTCCCTCAGGGCCTTGTCACCCTACGGTATTCACTAAAAGCACTCCATTAGTCTGCTGTCAGAAAGATCCAGAATGAGAGAGGCTTGGGAGCGGCAGCAACAGGCAGGTCAAAGAGTACTATAAGTATTGAAAACACCTATGAGAGGAGGACTTACAAATATATATACAAACATATACACATATATTTCTCATATTATGGTATAGGCCTTGCTAAGCTTCTCTCAAATGGTGATGGAAAGGACTTACTAGAAAATTCATAGTTGAGGTACAAGGAGTACAGCCTTTTGGCATCTATTTACAGAATCCAAGAAAACAAAATAGAGATGCTAACATTCTGTGAGTCAGGCCCAGAGGGAAAGCACGACCTGGTTAATGTTTGGTAGATTTTGTCATTAGGGAGCCTAGTCACCAATTCATACTGGAAGACCTAGTAGGACCAGACTCCTTACATGCCAATCAGTGGTCCTTTCACAATAGAGCATTTACCTGAACCCTCTTTTAGCAATACAAATTTTGAAGAGATTTCTGGCAACCTCTGACCTACTGGCTTTTTTCATAAGCCTTTTATATCCCCCAAAGTGACTTTGCTTCAGGTCCATTTAAAGTAAAATAGAAATGCCCCATATTTACATCACAGCTCACAGGCAGGTTGCTTCTCAGGCATCTGCAATGAGAGAGCACAGCCTTTCAGCATTCAGGCCCTATCTACAGCAATTATTTGCCAGCATATCTAAAAGAAGGCAGGCATTTCCTGCTGCACACAAATGGGACACTCTTATCTAAATCACTGTTTAAACAGGTATTTAAGAAAACACTATCACAGGCAGGAATTTACTGATGACGGAACACATTGGTTTAGGGCTGGACTCGATGGTTAAGGACTAGCCATTGTCAAGAAAGGAAGTATATCAGCAGGAGGAAGGTATAGAGAATATTTCACAACTCCCCAGGGGTCAAGACGGAGGATCATAAAGCTTGGGAAAGCAGCCGTGAAAAAGGCAGTTGCATAGAGGTTTCCACCTGGTAACACCTCTGAACTCTGGAGCCACCCGAGAGGAAGAGCTAGTGAGTTGGGCCAGTTTATGCCCAGATCCATTGCACCGAAGCCATAGCAGATCCCCATAATGAAAACTGGAGAATGGCCAGACTGGGCATGCCAAAAAGCTTAGAACATGTATTTCCTGGAAAGACACTTTGAGAATCCATTGTATCTCTCACACCCTGTAACCCAGGTGAGAGGATGCTCTGGTTCCCCAGGCCTGCTCTAACCAGTGCAAGTGGAAGTTATTCCCAGTAGAGGTTTATAAAGCTGGGCTGTTATTCTCACATTAAGTACACTGCCCTCTGGTGAGGGCTGTGGTTTCTGTGTGGGCAGAATGTGTGGTTTGCTATGGCTAATTTGTTTATGTTGTTGACGGCGGCTTCAGAGGAAAGCATGCTAAGAAGTGATCTGATTTCCTTCCCTACCACGACCATTTAAAGGTGGCTGAGACATGCTGGAGCATTAACGTGCTTTCACTAATGGGGGAACGACTGGTCACCTTGACCACGGATGTGCTTCACTGCCTTCTCCTTGGGACCTGAGAGCCACAGTCTCTTTATGAGGGTTATCTAAGTGTGGCTTGGTGGCTCTTGCCAGAAGCTCCTCCTTGTCTCAGAAGGGGAGCTAAAAACTGAAGGGGAAAAGTCCAGCTATGCCTTTCCTAGCAAGGATATCGAAGAATAGTATATACTGAGAGAAGAGAGTCAAACTGCTCCCAGAAGAGGAGAGGCAAAACCTTCCCGGAAGATGGAGATCAAGAAGTAAAGGAATTTGAGAGCCCTCACTTCCTGCATAAGCCAGACTGGACTATCTGAGATATGAGTAAGGAGCTTGTGTGAGCTCAGGTCCATTCCACAGTAGAGCTCATGGAGACCTTCCCTACTGCTAAGAAACAGAAGAACTCTCTTCCAGCCAGGAATCCTGAATAAAGAAAAGAAAAGAATTATGCATGTCTGGCAGAAGAGGGAGTTGTGGCTTGCAGAGAAAGAGGAATGCAAGCGGGCAATTAAACATCCACAGAGCCACACTGAGATGGAAAGGAAGCAGAGTACCCCAAAGGACGAAATTTCCTCAGACTCTCAAACTTAGGGTAGTTGTTGTTGTTGTTGTTGCTGTTGTTGTTGTTGTTGCTGTTTTATGAGAAGTGATCTTTGTTATCACAGGATTTTTTTTTATTAGATATTTTCTTTATTTACATGTAAAATTTTCCTTTCCCAGGTTCCCCTCCAAAAAAACAAACAAACAAACAAAAACAACAAGAACAAATCCCTTTTGCCTCCCCCCTCCCCATGCCTGCCACCCCACCCTCTCCCAATTATTGGCCCCGGCATTCCCCTACACTGGGGACCACGGTCCCCAATGAAGGAGTCAGAGAAGGGACCTATGGAGCTGAAGGGTTTGCAGCCCCTTAGGATGAACAACAATTACTAACTAGTACCCTCAGGATTGTTAATGAAAGAATAGCAGTGATTTGTGTCCTGAGGTAACATGATGAGGAAGTCTCCTCCAGTTAGCCACTTTCAGCTCAAACTCTGCTCCATTGCAAATACCATATCTTTGCTGTAAAAAAGTCTAGATGTTACCAACGAGTGCAATCTGCTGGCCTATTCTACCCTCTAAAGGGCTCCAGATTGAGTTTCCCAACACCCCATCACATGAAATGTGAAATCATTCAAAATTGTGGGGATGGAATGTGACTGAAAACATAAAGGAAAACTTGGCTTTTTTGTTTAATTTCAGAAAATACTTTGAAAAATTGTTTTCAGAAAAATGTGAACAGATGTGTTTGTGTATAAGTATATGCATATATGTATATGTATATGTATATATATATATATATATATGCCAGCCACACTTATGATTGGAGAGGGGGTAATTTCAACATTGTTAAGTGGTAACACAAGCTAGGTATTTAAGGGAATGATATAATATGACAACTTCATAGACTACCAAACCGTGCCTGGAGTCTGGGAATTGTCATTATCAACATGTGTAATAACTAGTAGCATTAGGTGGTCTGTACAGTATCCTTCCTGCCTTGTTGAGTCACACAGTCTAAGACAGTTGACGGGCACCAGGCAGTGCCTCCTAAAGACAACTGACTTCTTAGGAAAGGCATCCAGGGCGTCTTCTGCATAAATTACTATAGTTTATAGCAAGAGAAGATTATGAATGTTTGCAAGACTGAATTTATTTACAAACTGGGTCTAATTTATTTACATGGCTGGCACAATAGGCTTTTGTTGAAATATTTATGCTATCTGTTCTTCTGCCCCACTAAACTCTATCATAATCATAAACACTGTTGAAAAATTATTTGCAGTTAGCAGGATTTAAACTGCCCATTATATCACAAGCTAGTGCCAGTAAACTTTTGCACTGGTTGATAAAGTTTTCTCGGTGGAATAAATATACATTTGACTTTCAAAATCTTTAGTGGGTTCCATACTATGAAAAGTAAAGGTTTAAACAGATGTTGTAGACATCGCCTGTATTATATGAATGCTTCCACTGCATGTTCCCATTGAAACTCCGGGGAAAGACTGCAAAGGAGTCCAGGTTTAAATCCCTTCCTAGCATTCAAAGAGGGATCAGATGAACAACTGCGGAGGTTGTAACCCTCTCCAATGATGCCATCACTTGGGCTTATTTGTGTACTCATTTGAAGATACTTTCTCAGTAACATACTGTGACTACTGTGCCACAAAGCTGATAGAGACAGATCTGAAACCAGAGACAATAAAGCTTCCACCATCTGGTAGCTTAGCACTGAACAGCAAAGACAGGAGGTGGTAGAAGGTATCTGACAGTGCAGCAGAAGATGACTAAGTTGAGGTTCAGAATTGTGAAAAATATAATAAGAACTGCATTTAAGTTCCTGTGTAGCTAGGCATCTCCAGCCTTAGACTGATGAGAACCACATGCCATTGGCCTTTTGTATCTACAAACATCCAGGGATCAACCAACAACAGATGGAAGATATTCACACATATGGCAATGTCTCTGCTGAGCTCACACACTTTCTCTTCCTGTCATTGTTCCTAAGCAGTTCAGTGTGACAACAAGTATCTGAATGGCTCTGACATTGCAGTAGCCATTGGAAGTAACAGAGCGATGACTTGACGTTTACAAGAGCATTTGTGTAGGTTAGAGGCAAGTACTGTTACTTCATTAGAGGGAAATATCAAGGGACTTCGTCTTCAAGAGTCTTTGCCAATTTCCCCCAACTCCCCCAGGTTCCAAGGAACAACAGTATGCACCAGTTTATTGCTTTGGCTTGTTTAAGATTAGGTCTCTTAGTTTTAATTATTGGTAGAAACAATTTTTGCTCATGTGCATCTCAGAATATCACCAAGTTCTTCATAATAATGTGAAGAGGAACATAGGAATTATTTACTCTTGCTGAGGCTACAGATAACGCAGAAAATGATGGTGCCAACAGGTTCTCAAGTAACACGCTCACTTGACTGCTACAGGATGAGCCAAGAGAAAAGTGCTCAGAGGAAGGATGTCACAGCATCCGAGAGAGGGCAGGAGGATCCTTTGAAGCCAACAGTTCAAAACTGAGAGGCAGCATGAGTGAGAGGATACACAGAAGAGGTGTCTCTTTTTCATAATATTGTAGAATCCAGGTATTAGGAAGACAAACAAGGTTGAGAGCTCTCATCAAAGCATCCAAGACACTGCTGACTGAGACACTGCAGGTGGATCCACATAAATCTAAGTGAATAAGACGGTTTGAGAGAGAAACTTTGTAATGGAAGTCTATGAAGAGAGTGAGTGCTGTATTCAGAATTACACAGCAATTCTGCTCATGCCATTTTTATTGCTCTTACATAAGGTCTCCTTCATTCCATTTTCAAAGACTTGTCATCACTATTAAATCTTAGTGCCTATGATCCAACATAGAGCCAACATGCAACAAAATGTCAGTAATTCAGTCAACAAGCCTTGCCCATGAAAAGCCCCCATGGGACAGGGGGAGGGGTCACAAAGAAGAATCAAGTGAAATTTCTGATTGGAAAGGACTTACACTCTCACCAAAGAAAAAAGGCAAATGTCCAGGCAGAATGAGCATCTAGGAACCTCCACCAAAAAATATGTCCAAGGAGCAGTAGAGAAAACAAGAATTGTACCCATCAGCTCATGAGTGATCTTCTTTTTCATTAATGGAAAACTAAAGCCAAATATGACTAAATGTTCTACTTATGAAGAAGACAGATAATCAGGAGGACTGTGAGACAAAGGGTTGTAGACTGTGGCCGAGCCTGAGAGAGGTAATGACTTTTAATTGGATTGAGTTTATCATACTTGCAGAGGTACAGCAGACTCAGAAAGAAGGATTAGCGTGATTTCCACTTTCTATTATTTGGCATAATGAGAAAACAGAGGGTGGTCCTCATCCCTGGTGCACATTATGAACCATAGGAGATGCTTAATATGTCAGGTTTGGGTAGCACTGAACTCTCTTATATAAACACATTTATTTGGACATAGCTAAGTCAAAATAAGTCACCTGGAACAAAGGTCAGAGGTCATTAATTTGCATAGTACAAAGGATTTATGAATTTTTAAATTAATCCTCCCGGATCTCTACACCATTTCAAACGGTAGGGCACATCTGCATTTTTCTTCAAAGTTTAGATAGCTTAAAGGGTCAAATGAAAAGTCTTGGCTGAAGGAAAACCAGCTGAGCAGACTTCTCCTAGGTGGAAAATGAGTACGTCATAAATCCTTCTGAGAAACAGCCTTGTAGACAGGAAAATACAGGCACACACAAGACAACCTGGAAAATTCACTACACTAGCAAAATCATGTACAAATGTTCATGAGTCTCTCACACAGACACACGTGCGCGCGCACACATGCACACACACACACACACACACACACACACACACACACAAGCATCAACATACCTCAAATTCAGGAGGCTGAAGGAGGGATGACAGCATACAAACTCCTAAGGCCCAGAGGACAGATTTGGGGTACCAGACTCACTGCAGAGTGCCCAGGATCCAGCCAAGCTTTTAGCCAAGCAAACAATTCCATGTGATCTTACTGACTGAGAAGTATTAGCTAAAGCAAGAGAGTTCTATCGAATGTACCAAGTGGCACCATTCTCCTTCTCAGCCCTGGGAAGCTTCAACATTAAAGTCCACAGAGCGTCAAGCACATTTGTCCGCAGTATGTGTAATAATATGTAAATGTGACCCCACCGATGCAAGTGAGCGTTAGCTCCGTATCTACATGTACTTGATCCTAAAGATTCCCAGTCCTACTCTTTCTCTGCCTCATATTTGAGATACTAACAGACGAACTTCACCAAGTACAATCAGTTCAGAATTTGTACTACCCTCTCATTATAATGTAAGCCTTTCAACTATTGGTTATAAAACAAATAAAAATAAACAAGTTGTTTCATGGATGACCTGCAATTCTGTAGTCTCTTTCATCATTTTTATCAGTCTTCTTCAAAGAAAGACTTGGAAGCCTATATTAAGTATAGCCAGTATATTTTACTCTGCCAGCATTTACTGTAGCGTCCACTGTGAAGCAGCTATGCCCTGTAGGGTATGGACTGTAACTCTCACAAGGGAAGGAACTTTGCCTTCTCCACTGATGCTTTTGCATTGCCAGAATGATATCTGAAACAGAATGCATACTCAATAAATATCTGTTTAGTAAAAGAATAAATTCAGGAAGAGCACAGAAATGAGCCATAGGGAATATAGAATCTGGATCAGCTATCATCAAACCACGAAGTGCATTCAAAGTTCACAGGGAATGTAGCTTAAAAACACAAATCTGGGACTAGAGATGCAGCTCCATTGGTTGAGTCTATCCCTAGCATGCAGGAAGCCCTCAAGTCCATCCCTGGCAGTAGATAAACCCAGCATGTGTAATCCCAGAACTCAAAGGAGTGGAGGCAAGAAGATCAGAAGCTCAAGGTTTTCAGTCAGTCTAGGGTATGTGAGAACCTGTCTCAAATATGTTCTCATTCTCTCTCTCTCTCTCTCTCTCTCTCTCTCTCTCTCTCTCTC
>JADRCD010217659.1:16626-28412 GCA_019843815.1 Montemys delectorum | reverse complement strand
AGAGCTATTTCCTGTGGCTACAAGAAAGGTAACAAAACAGTCTGAGGCTTGAGGGAGCCATCTATATCAAAGGAAAACCATTCTTCCACCACATCATGACAAACATTCTTCAGCACTAAACTTTTACAGCTCCCTGTTGGAAAGACAGTGCTGCTTACAGCTGAGATCAGTGTGACTGTGCATACTGATCACATGACTTATTCCAGCACTCACTATTTAGTCAGACTTTCTAACTTGATTTGGAACTGACTAGAGATATGATTCTGTTGACTTATCCACTTCTGTCTTAAAGCAAGCAGATTATGTTTGTCAGTTTTTTGAATGCTATTAGGTTAATTCAATTTAGGAAAGTTAATTGGTTTAGTATGTTATTTTTAAAAGAAAAAGTATTCCAGTCTTAACATAGATGCTAAGAATGTGTGCTATCCAACACCACTAGGATATCTTGTGGTGTTTAGGAGCAAGACAAGGGTTCCTCCTGGAAGTGGGTATATCATAGCTCCATGCATGCTTGGGAAGCCCTTTAGTGACTATAGTTTTACAAATCTGATACAAGACCTGAATTTGCTGATTTCCTGAAAGCAAAGATCTTTGTTCCTGTGATAATGTTAGAAAAAGAAAATTATTTCTCAGACAATTATATCAGATGACATATTGCAAGCTACTTCTGGTCTTGTATCCTCATTAAAGATTGTTCATCATACTGACACTTTGGATTGATCTTTAAAAAAACTTTTCAAGTTGTCAATTTAAACATGCAAGTCTTCAATATTAAATAAAAATGGGTATTTAATGGTCTCTATTGATTCCTCATGACTTTCAGGAATTCACATTCTGTCTGTAGTCATTAGCACTTTAATGCCTAATTCATATCTTAGCTGTATTAATAACATTCATTTTTGCTAAGTAACATATTAGTATGACCTATTGTTTCACATGGGTTGTAATATTTGAACAGAAGGGATAAACCACCACCCAAAAATTTAATCTTTTAAATCAATCTACTTTTGATTTAATTTCCACTGTTCAACCTGCGACCCTTTGTAGTACTGAATATTTAAGGTCACCAGATATTAAATGTCAAAATCTTAGTGGTATCTCTTAATTTTTACTACCAGCAGAATTACAGTCTACATTTCAGTTAAAGAAGTTGGATCAAAGACTTAGAATTTTGGATCAAAGACTTAGAATATAATAGACGACTTTTAAGCTTTTTAAAACAAAACACAGAAACTAGTCACTTCTAATCATAAAGAAGTAGTTAATGACTATGACTATTTTTAATAATATTTGATAGCTTAAGCATCAAGGATTTTAAAACAATATATTATTAGTTCCTTGGGCTAGTTAACAATTGTATATGTTTTATAGATAGGTAGACAGACAGATAGATAGATAGATAGATAGATAGATAGATAGATAGATAGATAGATAGATAGGATAAAGTCAAATAGATATGAAAATTTTCCTATATGAAATCTTTAATTTACATGTAATAGTTACTATTGTTTTAAACAGAATTTACTTTAGAGTATAATCAAAAAATGAATAAACTAAACTTTAAAAGAGCTTTGGGTCTCCAGAACAGTGTGCACATTGTAAGAATTTCCTTGCTGGTCGTTTCATTATTATTAATGATTTCCATTTATGAAGTATTCTGAACAGAGCCAGTAGAGTGTGGGCCTCCACAAATGTCAATGGTTGCTGTGGGCATAAGGCTTATATGAATGAAAAAAAATTATTTTTTTACTTCATGTTTCTCATTCAGGAAATATTCTCCCTGCCAAGGTTAATGACTCCCTGGTAATTAGAAGCAGCATGACTCTAGGAAGCAAAGGTGTGTCTATGTCTCCACAAAATCATAAAAGCTGAGACCTTCAGGACAGTCCTTAAGGCTATAGAAAGGAACTCTGGAAATATGAGTTCAAAAATAATTTCTCAACTATGCAAAATAGAAGGATGCAATATGAATTGTATAAGAGGCTTCACAGATGTAAAAGAACAGAAGCAGGTGTACTGTGAGCCAGCTTGACAGAAAGATACTAAGAAAGAAGATAAAGAGATTTAAGGAGTGGTGATTGAAGGGCAAGATCCTACTCAGCTAAGTTTTTTGTTTGTGCTTACAAAAGCAGGTAGATTCCTGAGTTCTGGGACAGAGGGAATTTAGGTCCAGACCCAAGCATGGTAGGAGTAGTAATTTCAGGGCAGGGTCCCACCCAACTAGCTCATTGTCTGTGCCTAACAAAGGCAAGAAGATCTCAGAATTCTTTTACAATGTTCGTGTGTGTGTGTGTGTGTGTGTGTGTGTGTGTGTGTGTGTGTGTGTTTGCTGTCTAATAATCAAGGAGCTAGGGTCATGGAATGCTGATTCATGGGATAATCAAAAGGGAACCTGGGGTGGATTATTGAATTGATGTATAAATAAAAGATTGTGCTTTTGATCAGCAAGAGATGAGCTATCCAGAGAGATTTTAAAATAGCAAGAAAAAGTTGTCTCCAGCAGAGCACAGAGAGAGCAATCTGGAAAGCTGTCTCAAGAAGAACATAGGCCGCCAGATTGTAACACACTATTTGACTTCAAGTCATTTGTTTCACCACTCTAAAACACCCCTTTCACAGAATCCCTCTCCAAGCCAAGGCTGGTCCTTAACACTAAGGTATCAGTCAGGGGTATTGACAAAAATGTAAAATCGTGCAATCATAATTATGCTATCAATCACATTTCACACTGCCCCATACCTCTTGCCAGTACCTCTTCATTCTTTTCTCACCCTGGTGTCTCTGGAAACTAATTATGGTATTATTACTGTGTCATACTTTTGACTTTTCATAGTTTTGTATAGTCCAAGTCATGTGAGATGTGAGCTTTTCAAGATTGCCTTCTCTGACTAGTAATATACCCTTAAGATTCCTTTACTTAAGTCAATTTCTTTATTATAATTTTACTTGCATTTGTTGAACCATCTCTGTATTTCCAGGACAAAGTCAACTTGTTTGTGGTGACTGATCTTCTTAATATGTGCCTATATTCAATTTCCTAATACTTTATTGAGAATTTTTGCATATGTTCATAAGGGAATTTGAGATATTGTTATATAGGATTTTCTGTTTATTTTACTATTAGAGTGTCACAGACCCGGGTTTCTTGTGGGGACCCTGTGTTCCACAGGATGATGCGTTCTGGCCAAGTGTGCACGGGATTCGGCAGTGGCAGATAGACACGACACAAGAAGTATAGGATCTGAATGTATTTCTTTAAAAATGGCATGAGACTTTTACAGTCATTGCAAAAGAGAAATGAAAAATCTGGCAGCTCAGAAGTCGAGGTACATCTGAGGCCATCTAAAATACACTGTCTAAAAACAGCAGCCATCTCCTCTGGACTGGTGCAGCACCCCTGGGCTCCGAGCACGCTAGGCCACATAGGCCCGGTCAGAGACCCGGACAGAGGCTTGAATCTCGAATGCTGACTCGAGAATGCTCAATGCTGACTGCTGTCTCTCTCACACACACTCGACTTAAGGTCCCACCCATCCTAGGTAAAAAAAAAAAAAAAAAAAAAAAAAAAAACGCCCACTATGCTAATCTTCTGGGCTAGTAGAGACCTGTCTTTTGCTAATTCCTAGGAGTGGTTCAGCTGCAGTACTTGACTGAGAATGAGGATTCTACTTGACCTTGCCTTGGAATAAGTCTCCCATTCTGTAAGCTTCAATGCCCTATTCCCTTCCTTATTTCCCTAACAATGCCAGAGGCAATCAGTCTGGGTTGGTAACATTCTAGGCCAGGGTTTGGCTAAGATGTTGGAACATTGGTAAAGGTCAGAGAGCAATGTGCAATTTTGTCTAGCCATTATTAAATCATATCTTGGTAGGCACCTAGCACTCGAGTTTGCAAGGACATATTTGGGCTACCTCTGAGTGAGGGGTGCCAGGAGACAATGCGTGGGAAAGAGACTGACTTCCTTGAAATTTTTGCCTCAAATACTGCTGTCACATAAAGTCTGCATGGCATTAGAGTAACACTGGCTTCATAGAATAAGTTTGGTAGTGATCTTTCTATTTCATTTTTTTTTTTTAATTTAAAAAGAATGGGCTATACAACTTTGAAATTCTGGTATAATTCTGCTGTATTTCTTGACCCGAGCTTGCTCACTTGCTCTCCCTCCCTTCCTTCCTTCCTTCCTTCCTTCCTTCCTTCCTTCCTTCCTTCCTTCCTTCCGGTTCTTTCTTAAACTAGAAAGCTTTCCAAATTACAATTTAAATCCTGATTTTTTTTCATTGGTTTGTTTATCTTATTGATCTCTTCTTGGTTTAACTTGGGTGGTTTAGATGAATCAAGAAATTCATCCTTTCTTTTTTTACATTTTACAACTTAATGAAGTATAGGCTTTTAAAGAATATGTCATTATAATCTGTATTTCTTTAGTGTCTGTTGTAATATTTTTCTGTTCATTTTGATTCTGTTAATTTTGGTTATGTCTTTCTTTTGCTTAGTTGGAACAAGTATCTGTGGATCATATTTATCTTCTTAAAGAACCAGCTCTTTGGCTCCTTGACTCTTTATATTGTTTTCTTTGTTTTTGTTTCATTAATTTCTGCTGTGATTTTTATGTTTCTTGCCACCTACTGTGTCTTATTTGATTTGTTATTGTATTTACAGTTTTTAAAATTACATCATAGTCAGGGTTCTCTATGATCACAGAATGAATATATATGTGTGTGTAATTATATACTTATATATTGGAATGAAAAACAGGCTGTAGTCCAACTAACCCAACAATGATGAGGCATGAATAGAAAGTCTAAGAATCTAGTGAAAGACCCCCAGAGCTGGGGAAACCCTCACTCAAGTCTCGGGATGAAGCGACCACCCAATAACTCACAAAAGACCGTTCTTGCTCCAAGCACATGAGGTTTATTCACCGGTACCTGGGTCGATCTTGTAACCTTACAGGTCAGAGGAGTTCGACCCCAAACACAAGAAGTAAGGGGTATTTAAAGGGAAAAACCACAAAGGAGGGGGCTAAGGGGGCTACCAAGGAAACATTCTAAGAGACCCAGCCCCTAATTGAGTCAGAAACAAAAGGAGAACATTCTGCACTTTCATTGTCACAAGAATGTAGTTTGGACGATGGTTATTCTTTTCATGGCTGACCACCCAGGTGATTCATATCTTGCTTCTTGTGTGGACCCCCAACTAGGGGCCTTGTGACCAACGAGTTACAGAAGTTTTCCCCTGACTTCTTAAGTAAAGGTTATACACTATATACTACCACATTTCTAATAAATGCTCTTATTTTTAAAACTCTAAAATTCTCTACCCTTACACTAGTACCCTCTCAATCCCAAAAGGTTGGGTGTTTCAGCTGGTCTTCTGTATAAACTGGAATCTTGAGGAAGTAGGCTTCAATAGATGTTCTGGCAAATAAGTGCAAGCAGGTAAATAATGACCTCTTCTTTCTTCCATTATCCTTATATAGGCCTCCAGCAAAAAACACAGCTCAGATTAAAGGTGTCCCTCAAGATCTGGAATAAAGGTGTGTATCAATCAATTAAGATTGTGTGCAATCCCACCTCAACATCTGGATCAAAAGCTTGTGTCTTCCAACCTCAAGATCTGTGTAACTAATGTACCCTCCATTCCAGATATAGTCAAGTTGATGTTGTGCCAGGAAATGTTTGTGAACCCCAAAAGACCACCAAGGAGCCAACTCTTACATAATCATATTAGGGTCTCTATTACAAATTCGAGTTTGGCTTTACTTGCCATCAACCCACAGGACGGTTCAGTGAAGCAGCCCCAAACTCTCATTGTACCAAGGTTTTATAGAAGCCTTGGGAGCAAGTAAGAGGGTGTCCAGTCTGGCAAGTATCTAAGTGAATGTCTATTGTAAGCCGACAGGTGGATGTTCTGAAGTAAGACCATATACAATCATAAAAGGTCTGAAAGAATATCTGAAACAATCAGACAAATCCTTGACTAACTACTCCTAGGAAGTAGCTAGGAAGTAACTCTGTCCCAGGACAAGCCATGGGGTCCTTCCTGGTACTTGGGTGCAGCTTTGCTTCAGCTGAGAGTCAAGTTCTCAGGCATTTTTTTTTTTTTTTTTAAGATGGAAGCCGATTCCAAGAAGGAGTAGGTTTGGCCTTACATTGACAACCAACTAAAAGTATCCATCGTGATTATTTAGTCATTTATTTGTGCTCTGTCTGGGTTTTTAATATAGTCACTCAGAGCTATAAATTTGACTCTTAATCTTACTTTCTTTCTTTTTTCCATTTTTTTCTTATTACATTTTTCTTTATTTATATGTCATACAATATCTCCTTTCCCAGGTTCCCTTCCAAAATAAAGAAAGAAAGAAAGAAAGAAAGAAAGAAAGAAAGAAAGAAAGAAAGAAAGAAAGAAAGAAAGAAAGAAGGAAAGAAAGAAAGAAAGGAAAAGAAAAGAAAAGAAATGAAACAAAAAAAAATAAAAAACAAACCCCTGTTCCCTCCCCCCTCACCCTGCTCACTACCCGACCCTCTCCTGCTTTCTGGCCCTGGCATTCCCCTACACTGGGGCATACAATCTTCACAGAGCCAAGGGCCTCTCCTCCCACTGATGACCTACTTGGCCATCCTCTGCTATACACATGATGCCGGAGTCATTAGTACCATGTGTACTCTTTAGTTGGTGGTTTAGTCCCTGGGAGCTCTGAGGGTACTAGGTAGTTCATATTGTTGTTTGTCCTAAGGGGCTGCAAACCCTTCAGCCCCTTGGGTCTTTTTCTCTAGCTCCTTCACTGGGGACCCGGTACTCAGTCCAATGGATAGCTGTGAGCCTCTACTTCTGTATTAGTCCGGTAGTGTGAGAGTCTCTCAGGAGACAGCTATATCAGGCTCCTGTCATCCAGCACTTGCTGGCATCCACAATAGTGTCTGGATTTGATGATTGAATATGGGAAGGATTCCCAGGTGGAACAGTCTCTGGATTGTCCTTCCTTCAGTCTCTGCTCCATAGTTTGTCTCTGCAACTCCTTCCATGGGTATTTTGTTCTCCCTTTTAAGAAGGAATGAAGTATCCACATTTTGGTCTTCCTTCTTCTTGAGCTCCTTGTGGTTTGTGGATTGTACTTTGTCTATTCCGATCTTCTGGGCTAATATTCACTTATCAGAGAATGCATAACAAGTGTGTTCTTTTGTGATTGGGTTACCTCACTCAGGAAGATATTCTCCAGATCCATCCATTTCCCCAAGAATTCCTCAGGGGTTTGCTCCATTGTGTTTTTCATTTTTACTTTGTTTCAAGAAACTTTTTCCTTTTTTTCCCTTGATTTCTTCTTTGACCCACTCAATGAGTAATGAGTCAAGCTCCATGAGTTTGTGTATTTACTAACAATTTAGCTTGGTGTCAATTTTAAGTTGTGTTGCATTAAGTTAGAATAAATAAATAGAGCTATTTCATTTCTTGTGAATTGATTAAGATTTGCTTTGACTTACAAGGACTTTTTCTCCCTTGTACTGAAAAGTATGAAAGATATAAAAATCAGTTTTTTATGACCCCTAGCAGACTGAGCAGAACTAAGAATGCAGGTCAGCCAGTTGAGAGCTCTGGTTCCAGGAACTTGGCTTAACTCAGAGCCTCAGGGCTTTGGTTCCTGAGACCAGCCCCTCCTGATCGAACTACAATGAGGGCGGAACTAGGAATGAAGTTCAACTGGTTCAGGAGGCTCTCCACCCTGCCGATGGGTAGATGAAGATTACATTCCTACAATGACTATGTTCTCCTCCCTAACTGACTGAATACCTTGGGTTGGAATTCCCCCTCACTCCCCCTAGTTTGTGTTTTTTCCCTTTAAATACCCCTTGTTCCTTGTGCTCAGGGTCGAACTCCACTGGCCTGTTAGGCTATGTGTTTGACCCCAGATCTGACCTGAATAAACCTCGTGTGATTGCAGCAAGATCGGTCTCTCATGAGTTATTGGGTGGCTGTGTTGTCCCGAGACTTGAGTGAGGGTCTCCCCAACTCTGGGGGTCTTTCAGTACTTTAGTCACCTGACTCTGATAGGCAGGATAAGATGAGTTAGGGAATATTTTTTATGCTTTTAGTTTTGTAAGTTTGTAGGGAACTGGGAATTTTTTTCCTTAAGTATTGGGTGGCATTTAAATGTTGAATCATCTGTGCCCAATATTTTTATTTGTTGAGATTTATTAACTATACATTATTTATTATTAATTATTCATGTATCTTTAAGAGATGGAAGATTATTTGTAAGAATTAACGGTGCATTTCAGTGAATTGGTCCATAATTATGTAATTTGTGGGCACAGTGCTGCTCTCATTTGTTACCTGTAAATGTAGCTTTATCTGCCTGAAGTAACTGTCATCTTGGAGGTTTACTGCTAAATAAGCTCATCCTTTCTAGCTCTTTCTCATCTCTGGCTGGCTAGTTCAACTCAACTGTTCTGGGTCAAAATCCTCTCCAAGATGGCTTCTCTAACTTCTCACTAAATTGCTCTGCTTGATTTCAAACTAACTCTGGCAATTTATTTTAATCTTTTGGTTCCTTCTTATTCTCTGGCTTGAACTCCTTCCGTTGACCTACACTAAACCACATGAACTCAGGATTGAACTCAACTTCACTGTGCTGCATTCACAGTACTTACTCCCACCTGACTGAACTCCTATCTGACAAACTGGTTCCACTGCACTGAATTCGACTGACCTTTCATCCCCTACTTACTCTGCTCTGCTCTCTTAAATAGCTTCTCTTTCCTGTCTGTTCTTGTGAGGGTTGGACATATCCCATCTCTGACTCATTTTGTCAAATCTTTCTCTGATTCATCACTTTGTCTGCCCTTCAATTAGATATCACTTTCAAATATGACTACTTTCTTTCATAAACTAACTATCTACATTATTTGACATTAAAGGTATACTAAGGGCAAGCTCAGCTAGAGAAGACATGTTGCTGGATTAAAATTCCTCTACAATAACCTACAAGGAACCTACAATTCCTTTTAATAACCATTGAATTAATAATGATATTGCCTCTTCCACATCTGACATTGGTAGTTTGTTTTCTCCTATTTTTCTAGGTTAGAAAACTAAATATTTTAAATGTTTTTGGTATGTTTAGAGAACCTGATTTTATATTTATTGATTTTTCTCTATTATTATTTTTGTTTTTAATGATATAGAATTAAAAATCATTTTTCTTTAGATTTCTTTATGTTCATATTTCTTTCTTTCCCTTTTTTAATTCCTTAAGGTAAAATCTTGGATTATTGATTTTAGAGTTTTCTTTCTAATAAGTGCATTTAATACTATAAATTTCCCTCCAAATACTGTTTTTGCTGTACCCTACAAGTGTTCATGGTTTGAATACTTTTGTTTACATTCACTTCAGATTTCTTCTGAGAATTTTTTAAATTCTAAAAAAAAATTGATTCCTGTTTCATCTAGAAGCATATTAAGTAATGTTTATATATTTTGAGATTTCCAGTTATTTTACTGTTAATTCTTATGAATTTAATTCCCTTGTCAGAAAAAATATAGTTTATTTGTTACTGTCCTATTTAGTATTTTTGTAATTTGAGGTATATTTTATGATTTAACTTGTTGAATATTTAGAGTATACTTGGGAAAAATATACTCTAATTTTCTTGATGAAACACGCTATTCGTGGTAGTTAGACACAAAATAATTGGTACTCTTTGATTTATGTTTTTTCCTGATTTTCTTCTTGCTAATTCTATTTACTACAGAGAATTTTGAAGTCTCTAGCTAAACTAATAGATTCCTGTATTTCTTTTTGGGGTTCTATCTATTTTGTCTCATGTGATTAGTGTTTTGTTGCTAGATACAAACTCACTAAAGATTTTTATGTCTCTTTGGATAACTGACTCCTTCATTATTATATAATAATCTTCAGTGCAGGTGATTTTCTCTTATCTCATCTACTTTTTCTAAAGTATTTTTGCTGTTTCAGCTTTTATTTGAGATTTGTGGCAAAGTGCATGTTGACCACTCTCAACAGTGCTTTTCTTATGGTCATTTAAACTTCTCAACTTGATGGCCCTAACATGTATCTTATATGCATCTTTAGGTTTCAATTGATTTTTGTGGCTCAGTGTGTAATTGTTGAGAGTCAAACACAATGTGCTCTGTAACTGGAGCTGTAATATAAGGTGCTATGTGTATCTCCCTGGGACTTAAGCAATGTGCACATTTGCTGTTCCTTTGGCTGTTAGAGCTCAAGATTTTCTCTTATGTTTCTGATTTTTCCTTCCACTTCTTTCTTTAAAATAAGTGAATGTCTGATTGAAAGCTCTTCAGTTTTATTGGCCTTTTATTACACAAGAGTCTTACTGATGTGGTAATCTGTGGAGAATGGAAACAGTCTATAGTCATATGATTTGGTCTATGGTCTTTAATGAATATCTTGTCCTGAACATTGGTCTTTAAAAGTATTTCTCAGTCAGTCCTCATCCTCTTTATGTAAGAAATTAATAGAAGAGCTAGAACTTAGCATATTGTTTCCTTAAAATGAAAGTGTAGATCAGACTGTATCCAACTATTTTTTTTTCCAAGATTGCACAGGCCGTGGTAAAGTAATATGTGCTAGGCTCTGGCAAAGTAGTGTCCTTTGAGAGAAGGTCTTAATAAGAGGAACAAAATACTCTAGGCTTGCTTCAAAATAGCTGTTTTCTGCATTCATCTGCCAGAATCACACAGGGATTTATCTCCAGTCTTCACTTTGATACTTAGACAGGCCTTCTACATGGGACATTGTAGAAGTGTCACATTCCTACCAATATTAGTTCTCTGGAGATTTTAACTCTCAGACTTGTCCATACTAACCCTCTAGCAATTTTTCCAATTGCATTTTAGGAATTTCTACTATAGTATGGGTTGCAGTGTGGTTGCCATTTTATTGTGGTTCTTTGTATCTACTTATCTCTCTAACTATTTGGGTAATTTTTCCCCTAGGATCTCAGTTCTCTGGTAGCCCTAAGAACAGGTGTTGCTTTTTGTTTTGTTCAGTTTTTGTGTGCTTCAGTGAGAATGGTGACTGTGTACTTCTTGCATTGCATGTGTGAAGTGGACATGAAGTTCTTCTGTATTAAAAAAAAAAATTAGTTGTTTTAAAATTCTTGTTTGGAGTACCAGTGGCTCTACTCATGTTACTTATTTTGATTTTCAGAGTTGGTCATATTTGTTGGCTTAGACATTTGTAATTAAGCTTTTTACAATACAGACACTGTATTATAAAGGTTCTAGATGGACTTATTACCTATTAGAGAGCTACTCCGTTTTCCTCTAACTAGTATCTAGTAATGTGTCCTTCAAATTAAGATGTTAGAAACTTAGTGTTTACATTAAAACAAATTGTCTGTGGAGAAGGTTATTAGTAAAAGGAGGTTATGAAAGCATGGTATGTATAATGTTATCAATGGCTTTATAATGAGAGATTTGAGGTAGCAGGATTGCTTTGTCTTGTTGTGTGAAGCCTCTTGTCATTATATGATACAACCAGAAGGTCCTCACATGGTGTTGTCACCATGTTGTTGGACTTCATATTTCATGGAAGTAAGAGTTAAATAACCTCTATTCTTTGTAAAATTACTTGGTCCAATTTTAAAATAGGAACCAAAAAAGAGCTGTGTAGTTAAATTGTCAACTTGATTGGAATGAGAGGTGTCAAGAAGACTAGTAAGCACATCTCTTAGTACCTAAGAGGAAGCAACTAAGCAGGGAAGACATGCCCTCAATTTGGACAACAATATTCCATCTAAGTTGGG
>JADRCD010217659.1:0-16226 GCA_019843815.1 Montemys delectorum | reverse complement strand
CCCTTAGTTGACTAAGGGGGAGGGGAGTAAGCCAGCTATCATAGACATTCTCTCGGTTTCCTAGCTTCATTACCTTCACTATACATGTAGCTTTAATTTCCTCACGTGAAATTCTTATCTCAAATGCTTACCACTGAATATACTCACCCTTTCTAGTTCTTTCTAAACTCTAGCTGGCAGGTTCAACTCAGCCATTTTGGCTGAAACTCCTCAGGAACAAACTCAACTCCACTGTGCTGCACTCAATGTGCTGATTTCCAACTGATTGAACTGAACTCAACTGCCCATGCTGCTCTTAAATAGTTTCTTATTTATCAGCTAAATGCCATCATTTGGGATTAAAGCTATGTAGCACAGGATTCTAGCCAGGGGGATTAAAGGTATGTACTAATAGTGTCTGCATTCAAGCTAGATCACACAGACCTAGAAGGTCTTTGGATGTGATCAGAGTAGCCATTTTGCTGGATCAAAATTCCTCTATACCTACCTAATATAATGGTTTGAATTCTCTGAAACAATGATTCAGTGTAAAATTTCTTGACAATATCAAAGCTCCAGCACAAGAACTAAAACAACATTTTATCATTTCAAACTCACTAGAAACTGGAAGGGCCTGTGGAAGGAATATAGTCTTAGTAAAGATCACTATATTTCCTTTTTCATGGGATCTTCCAGGTTTTTAATTAAATGCCTTAAAAAGTATTCATGCCTTTGTTATTATAAGTTTTCAAAAGAGTAATCTCCATCCTGACCAAAGCTAAAGACTTCAACCCCAAGCCCACTGTACCCAAGCATTTAATACAACAAGCCAAAGAGACTACTGGCATGTGATTGGGGAAATCCTATTTCTCCAACACATCTAAATTCTCTATGTGTCTTTCCTATACCCAGCTTTCAATACAGTTCTAACACTCAGAAAATTCCCTTTAGGAAAAAGAGCAGTATAGGCAAAGCCCTTAAAACATTGAATTTATCATTCTTGATTCTTTTTTTTCTATTTTT
Source organism: Montemys delectorum (assembly GCA_019843815.1). Classification (NCBI taxonomy): domain Eukaryota; kingdom Metazoa; phylum Chordata; class Mammalia; order Rodentia; family Muridae; genus Montemys; species Montemys delectorum. Next base: position 15,224 of record JADRCD010217659.1, on the reverse strand, counting down.
TTCTATTCTTTATTTACATTTCAAATGATATTTCCTTTCCCACTTTTGCCTCTGGAAAAAAAATACCCTGTTCCCTTCCCTCTCCCAACTCACCTTCTCCTGTTTCCTGGCCCTGGCATTCCCCTACACTGGGGCATAGAACCTTAATAGGACCAAGGCCCTCTCTTCCCTTTGATGACTGATTTGGCCATCCTCTACTAAATATGCACCTGGAGCCATGAGTCCCATCATGTGTACCCTTTGGTTGGTGGTTTAGTCCCTGGGAGCTTTGTGGGTACTAGTTAGTTCATATTGTTATTCATCCTAAGGGGCTGCAAACCTGTCAGCTCCTTGGGTCCTTTCTCTAGTTCCTTCATTGGGGACCCTGTGCTCACTCCAATGGATGGCTGTGAGCCTCTACTTCTGTATTAGTCCAGTACTGTCAGAGCGTCTCAGGAGACAGCTATATAAGGTTCCTGTCAGCCAGCACTTGCTGGTACCCACAATAGTGTCTTGGTTTGGTGACTGATTATGGGAAGGATTCCCAGGTGGAACAGTCTCTGGATTGTCCTTCCTTCAGTCTGCTCCATAGTTTGTCTCTGCAACTCCTTCCATGGGTATTTTGTTCCCCCTTTTAAGAAGGAACGAAGTATCCTTTAAGAGGGACCAAGTATCCACATGGTCTTCTTTCTTCTTGAATTTCTTGTGGTTTGTGGATTATGTTTGGGGTATTCCAAGCTTCTAGGCTAATATCCACTTATCAGAGAGTGCATACTATGTGTGTTCTTTTGTTATTGGGTTAACTCACTCAGGATGATATTCTCCAGATCCATCCATTTCCCTAAGAATTTCATAAATTCATTGTTATTAATAGCTGAGTAGTACTCCATTGTGTAAATGTACCACATTTTATATATCCATTTCTCTGCTGGGGAATATCTGGGTTCTTTCCAGCTTCTGGCTATTTTAAATAAGGCTGCTATGACCATAGTGGAGCATGTGTCCTTATTACATGTTGGAGCATCTTCTGGATATATGCCCAGGAATGGTATAGCTGTGTTCTCTGGTAGTACTATGTCCAATTTCCAGAGGAACTGCCAAACTGATTTCCAGAGTGGTTGTACCAGCTTGCAATCCCACCAGCAATGAAGTAGTATTCCTCTTTCTCCACAACCTCTCCAGCATCTGCTGTCACCTGCGTTTTTTATCCTAGCCATTCTGACTGGTGTAAGGTAGAATCTCAGAGTTGTTTTGATTTGCATTTCCCTGATGACTAAGGATGTTGAACATTTCTTTAGGTGCTTCTCAGCTATTCAGTATTCATCAGTTGAGAATTCTTTGTTTAGCTCTGAACCCCATTTTTAATAGGGTTATTTGGTTCTCTGGAGTCTAACTTCTTGGGTTCTTTGTATATATTGGATATTAGCCCTCTATCAGATGTAGGATTGGTAAAGACCTTTTCCCAATTTGTTGGTTGTCGTTTTGTCCTACTGACAGTGTCTTTTGCCTTACAGAAGCTTTGTAATTTTATGGGGTCCCATTGGTCAATTCTTGCTCTTAGAGCATAAGCTATTGTTATTCTGTTTGAGGAATTTTCCCCTGTGCCCATGAGCTCAAGGCTCTTCCTCATTTTCTTTTCTATTAGTTTTCAGTGTACCTGGTTTTATGTGGAGGTCCTGGATCCACCTGGAATTGACCTTTGTACAAGGAGATAGGAATGGATCAATTTGCATTCTTCTACATGCTAATCGCCAGTGAGCCAGCATCATTTGTTGAAAATGCTGTCATTTTTTTCCACTGGATGGTTTTTGCTCCTTTGTCAAAGATCAAGTCACCATAGGTGTATGGGTTTATTTCTGGGTCTTCAATTCTATTCCATTGATCCACCTGCTTATCACTGTACAAATACCGTGCAGTTTTTATTTCTGTAGTAAAGCTTAAGATCAGTGATGGTGATTCCACCAGAAGTTCTTTTATTGTTGAGAATAGTTTTTGCTATCCTAGGTTTTTTGTTATTCTACATGAATTTGCAAATTGCTCTATCTAGCTCTGAATAATTGAGCTGAATTTTGATGGGGATTGCATTGAATCTGTAGATTGCTTCCAGCAAGATGGTCATTTTTACTCTATTAATCCTGCCAATCAATGAGCGTGGGAGATCTTTCCTTCTGAGATCTTCTTTGACTTCCTTCTTCAGAGAATTGAAATTCTTGTCATACAGATATTTTACTTGCTTAGTTCGAGTCAAATCAAGGTATTTTATATTATTTGTGACTATTGTGAAGGATGTTGGTTCCCTAATTTCTTTCTCAGCCTGTTTATCCTTTGTGTACAGGAAAGCCACTGATTTGCTTGAGTTAATTTTATATCCAGCTACTTTGCTGAAGTTCTTTATCAGGTTTAGGAGTTCTCTGGTGAAATTTTTGGGGTACTATCATATCATCAGCTAATAGTGATAATTTGACTTCTTCCTTTCCAATTTGTATCCCTTTGATTTCCTTTTCTTGTCTAATTGCTCTGGCTAGGAATTCAAGTACAATACTGAATAGGTAGGGAGAGAGTGGGCAACCTTGTCTAGTCCCTGATTTCAGTGGGATTGCTTCAAGTTTCTCTACATTTAGTTTGATGTTGGCTACTGGTTTGCTATATATTGCTTTTACTATGGTTAGGTATAGGCCTTGAATTCCTCATCTTTCCAAGATTTTTATCATGAAGGGGTATTAGATTTTGTCAAATGATTTCTCAACATCTAATAAGATGATCATAATGAAATGATCATATGTTATTTTCTTTGAGTATGTTTATATAGTGAATTACATTGATGGTTTTCCATATATTGAACCATCCCTGCATCCCTGGGATGAAGCCTATTTGACATGATGGATGATCGTTTTGATGTATTCTTGGATTCAGTTTGCAAGAATTTTATTTGAGTTTTTTTGAATCGATATTCATAAGGGAAAGTGATCTTAAGTTTTCTTTCTTTCTTAGGTCTTTGTGTGGTTTAGGTATCAGAGTAATTGTGGCCTCATAGAACAAATTGGGTAGAGTACCTTCTGTTTCTATTTTGTGGAATAGTTTGAGGAGTCTTCTTTGAAGTTCTGATAAAATTCTGCACTAACCAATCTGGTCCTGGGCTTTTTTTTTTTGGTTGGGAGACTATTAATGACTCTTTCTATTTCTTTAGGGGATATGGGACTCCTTAGATCATTTATCTGATCTTAATTTAGCTTTAGTACCTGATATCTGTCTAGAAAATTGTCCATTTCATCCAGACTTTCCAGTTTTGTTGAGTGTAGGCTTTTGTAGTAAGATTTCATAATTTTTTGAGTTTCCTCAGTTTCTGTTGTTATGTCTCCCTTTTCATTTCTGATTTTGTTAATTAGGATACTTTCTCTGTGCCCTCTAGTTAGTCTGGCTAAGAATTTATCTATTTTTGTTGATTTTCTTAAAGAACCAGTTCCTGGTTTGGTTGATTCTTTGTATAGTTCTTTTTGTTTCCATTTGGTTGATTTCTGACCTGAGTTTGATTATTTCCTACTGTCTGCTCCTCTTGGGTGCATTTGCTTCTTTTTGTTCTACAGCTTTCAGATGTGTTGTCAAATTGCTGGTGTATGCTTTCTCCAGTTTCTTTTGGAGGCACTCAGAACTATGAGTTTTCATCTTAATACTTCTTCTGTTGTGTCCTATAAGTTTGAGTATGTTGTGGCTTCATTTTCATTAAACTCTAAAAAGTCTTTAATTTCTTTCTTTATTTTTTCCTTGACCAAGTTATCATTGAGTAGAGTGTTATTAAGCTTCCAAGTGTATGTGGGATTTCTAATGTGTATGTTGTTATTGAGGGGCAGCCTTAGTCTGTGGTGTTCTGATAGGTTGCAAGGAATTCTTTCCATCATCTTGTATCTGTTGAGGCCTGATTTGTGACCAATTATAAGATCAGTTTTGGAGAAGGTGCCATGAGATACTGAAAAGAAGGTATATCCTTTTGTTTTAGGATAAAAAGTTCTATAGCTATCTGTTAAATCCATCTGTTTCATAACTTCTGTTAGCCTCACTGTGTCTTTGTTTAGTTTCTGTTTCCATGATCTGTCCATTGCAGAGAGTGGGTTTTTGAAGTCTCTTACTATTATTGTGTCCAGTACACAATAATTGTGCGCTTTGAGCTTTAGTAAAGTTTTTTTTTTTTATGAATGTAGATTCCCTTGCATTTGGAGCATAGAGGTTCAGAATTGAGAGTTCATTATGGTAGATGTAAACTTTGATGAGTACAAAGTGTCCCTCCTTATCTTTTTTGATCACTTTAGGTTGAAACCCAATTTTATTCGATATTAGAATGGCTACTCCAGCTTGTTTCTTGGGACCATTTGCTTGGAAAATTGTTTTCCAGTCTTTTATTCTGAGGTAGTGTCTATCTTTGTCACTGAGGTGGTGTCTTAGTGAGGGTTTTTATTTCTGCACAAACATCATGACCATGAAGCAAGTTGGGGAGGAAAGGGTTTATTTGGCTTACTTCCACATTGCTGTTTATCACAAGGAAGTCAGGACTGGAACTCAAGCAGATCAGGAAGCAGGAGCTGATGTAGAGGCCATGGAAGGATATTCCTTACTGGCTTGCTTCCCCAGGCTTGCTCAGCCTGTTCTCTCATAGAACTCAAGACTTCCTGCCCAGTGATGGCACCACCCACAAGGGGTCCTGCTCCCTTGATCACTAATTGAGAAAATGTCCCACAGCTGGATCTCATGGAGGCACTTCCCCAATTGAAACTCTCTTCTCTGTGATAACTCTTGCCTGTGTCAAGTTGACACACAAAAACCAGTCAGTACAATTGACCCTTTGTCAACTTAACACACAAACACATCACTATTAAGCCTCAACCCTTATTTTTTTATTCATCCCCAACATCTAAAGTCCCACAGTCTTTACATATTTAAAGTTCAATCAATTTAAAATGTCTAATATCTTTTAAAATTCAAAGTCTTTTAACTGTGGGCTCCACTAAAATAGGCTCTTCCTTGAAGAGGAAAAGATATCAGGGCACAGTCACAGTCAAAAGCAAAACCAATGTCTGGGATCCAACTCACAATCTTCTGGGCTCCACCAAGGGCTTGAGTCACCTCTACAGCTCTGCCCTTTGTAGCATACATCTTGTCTTCTGGGCTCCAGATGCCTGTATTCCACTGCTGCTGCTGTCCTTGGTTGTCATTGCATGGTACTGGCATTTCCAAAACACTGCTGTGACTAGGCTTTACCAATAGCCTCTCATAGATTGTCTTCACGGTGCCAAGCCTCAACTCCTTTGTATGACACCTTCAGTCCTGGGCCATCAATTGCAAACTGAGGCTGTACCTTCACCAATGGCCTTCCATGGCCTCTCACTGTGCCGAGCCTCAGCTGCTCTTCATGATCCCTTTGTGCTGTCAAAACTAGTACCACCTGGGTGACTCCTGCTGCAGTACAAGGTACAACCTTGGATATCTCTAGAACAGAGCCTCTTTGTGTTCTCAGAAAACACTTCCCAGAAGATGTCACCTCAATGATGCTGGTCTCTTCTTAATCACCGCTAATTTCTTAGCTCCAGCTAGCCAGCATCAATAGTCCCAGTAATGTAAAGTTTTCACTCTAGTAGTTCTGGTATCTTGTTAATCACAGCTGATACTTCAGCCCCAGCTAACCAGAACCACAGAATCTTCGCAATCAAAACAACATAGCCCTGATAAGAGTCTTTAATTTTCCCTCTGAAATTTCACAAGCCAGGCCTCCATTTCACCTGTTCTCAACATGATCTTCCAAGCTCCTACAGAATATCCCACAGAGTTCTTAACAATCAGTGGCTCTTCTACCTCAAAGTTCCAAAGTCCTTCCACAATCCTTCCCAAAACATGGTCAGGTTGTCACAGGAATACCCCACTATGCTGGTACCAATTTTTCTTAGTCAGGGTTTCTATTCCTGCACAAACATCATGACCATGAAGCAAGTTGGGGAGGAAAGGGTTTATTTGGCTTACTTCCATATTGCTGTTTATCACAAGGAAGTCAGGACTGGAACTCAAGCAGGTCAGGAAGCAGGAGCTGATGCAGAGGCCATGGAGGGATGTTCCTTACTGGCTTGCTTGCCCTGGCTTGCTCAGCCTGCTCTCTCATAGAACCCAAGACTTCCCGCCCAGGGATGGCACCACCCACAAGGGGCCCTACCCCCTTGATCACTAATTGAGAAAATTTCCCACAGCTGGATCTCATGGAGGCACTTCCCCAACTGAAACTCTCTTCTCTGTGATAACTGCAGCCTGTGTCAAGTTGACACAGAAAACCAGCCAGTACAGGTGGGTTTCCTGTATGCAACAAAATGTTCGGTCCTGTTTTCGTACCTAGTCTAATGGTCTATGTCTTTTTATTGGGGAATTGAGTCCATTGATATTAATAGATATTAAGGAAAAGTAATTGTTGCTTCCTGTTATTTTTGCTGTTAGAGTTGGAATTCTGTTCACGTGGCTATCTTCTTTTAGTTTTGTTGGAAGATTACTTTCTTGTTTTTTCTAGGATGTAGTTTCCCTCATGTTGGAGTTTTCTATTTATTATCCTTTGAAAGACTGGATTTGTGGAAAGATATTGTATAAATTTGGTTTTGTCATGGAATACTTTGGTTTCTCCATCTATGGTAATTGAGAGTTTTGCTGGGTATAGTAGCCTGAGCTGGCATTTGTGTTCTCTTAGAGTCTATATGACATCAGCCCAGAATCCTCTGGCTTTCATAGTCTGTGGTGAGAAGTCTGGTGTAATTCTGATAGGTCTGCCTTTATATGTTACTTGAACTTTTTCCTCATTGCATTTAATATTCTTTCTTTGTTTTGTGCATTTGCTGTTTTGATTATTATGCGGCAGGAGGAATTTCTTTTCTGGTTCAAACTATTTGGAGTCCTGTAGGCTTCTTGCATGTTCATGGGCATCTCTTTTTTTAGGTTAGGGAAGTTTTCTTTTATAGTTTTTATGAAGATATTTACTGTCCCTTTATGTTGGAAGTCTTCACTCTCTTCTATACCTGTTATCCTTAGGTTTGTTCTTTTCATTCTGTCCTGGATTTCCTGGATGTTTTGGGTTAGGAACTTTCTGCACTTTGCATTTTCTTTGACTGTTGTGTCAATGTTTTCTATGGTATCTTCTGCACCTGATATTCTCTCTTCTATCTCTTGTATTCTCTTGGTGATGCTTGCATCTATGGTTCCTGACTTCTTTCCTAGGTTTTCTATCTCCAGAATTGTCTCTCTTTGTGATTTCTTAATTGTTTCTACTTCCATTTTTAGGTCCTGGATGGTTTTGTTCAATTCCTTCACCTGTTTGGTTGTGCTTTCCTATAATTCTTTAAGGGATTTTTGTGTTTCCTCTTTAAGGGCTTATACCTGTTAACCTGTGTTCTGTATTTCTTTAAGGGAGTTATTTATGTCTTTCTTAAATTCCTCTATCACCATCATGAGATATGATTTTAGATCCAAATTTTGCTTTTCCAGTGTTTTGGGGTATCTAGGACTTGCTGTGGTAGGAGTACTGGGTTCTGATGATGCCAAGTAGTCTTGGTTTCTGTTGGTAAGATTCTTGTGTTTACCTTTCACCATCTGTTCATCTCTGGTGTTGGATCTTCTTGCTTGCTGTGGCTGGAGCTTGTCCCTCCTCTGTGTCTGCTTTCCTGTGTAAGCAGTCCTGGGAGATCAGCTCTCACCTGGTAAGACCGGCTCGCAGAGGGCTGTGGATCAGCTGTCCCTTCTAGTTCCTAGTTGTATTGGAGGTAGAAACTACCCTGTTCCTACTGCTCTGCCACTTCTGTGGCCTGTGCCTCCCAGCTGGTCTTGCCTTAGAAAGTCACTGGAGAGAAAATGGTGATCTCACCCGAGTCCTGGCATCAGAGCACTCCCTGGAGACAAGTTCTCTGCTTGTAAGAAAGGTGCACAGAGTGCTGTGGATCAGCCGCCCCTCCTAGTTGTAGATGGAGGTAGAAATGAACCTTTCCCCACTGCTCTGCCACTTCTGTAGCCTGTTCCTCCCGGCTGGTCCTGCCTTAGAAAGTCACCAGACAGAAAATAAAGATCTCGTCTGAGTCCATTCTTGTTTTTTTGGCTTCTATTTCTTTGGCTTTTATACTTCTCACTCCCACCTCTTCTCTCTCTTACAGTATAGGTAAGCATCATCCTCAGCCCACTGTCAGCACCGATCAATACTCTCACGTAATTATAAGTTTACTTATGAATTACTTTAATTTTTTTTATTATATTAGAGTTTTTCAGTTGCCTTCACAGGGGCATTAATAGACATGAATATCTGCCATTCAACTAGAAATAGAACATCCCAAGCTCTGGAATTTTTCTTGTTGAACACTTGACCATCATAAAGCACATTCTTAGAGGACAGGATCATGCCCTTGCCCCCCTCCTTGTCAGGTATTGTATACCCTGAATTATAGTAGGTAGAGATACTCTTGGGGCAAACAGAGAAACAATATCCCAACTTGAGTGTCATTTTGTGAGATGAGGATTGTAAAACTTTAAAATTGTTACAGCTTTCATAGTTAACATGTAAGACAAAAAACAATGCAGTCCTCTTCTTCCAACACATTAACAGATGATACCATAGGTCCCATAGTCCTAGGATTTATTAGAAGTTCTTTCCATATTGACAAAAGTTTGGTTACTGGGGGAAAGTTCTGTTTTGTTTAACTTCAGCTGATTCAAGAAATTGATTCAGGTGGTAGAATCAATTTCTTCTTTAAGATCTGTTAGCCAAGCACCAACGCAGGTGCATTATGTGTATTAGTTGCTCCCCTGGATGTTGAGACAGAATACCTGGCAAAAAGCAATCTAAGGAAGAAAGGTTTTATTCTGTCTTACAGTTGGAAAGCATGAATGTCATGGGGAATGAGGGAGATTTAGTTGCAGGAATGAGAGGTCAACTGGCCACATCACACCTGCTGTCCTGAAGCAGAGAGTAATCAGGAAGTGAGGTTGTGATATAAAGCTACAGGAGCACCTGCAGTGACCCTTGGCCTCCATCAAGGCCCTATATCAAATGTTCAAACACAAGCCTCTAGGGGACATTTCACCTTCAAAGCACCATACGTTGTGTTTCCCTTTTTTTTCTATTGTAATCATACATTTGGCATATCTTTGGCCTAGGTAGATACTTAGTAAGTATGTATTGAGTGAATTAATAAAAATAAGCCGTGTTATTACTGACATACTATACTGACATGAGTGTAGTATGTAAGTGGTAGTCTGGTGTTGGGAAACTCAGGTTATTCTAAAATATTTTCCTCCAAGTTGGTGATCAGAGAATGTCATTCCACTGCTGTATTTGTGTGTTTTTCTTAAGCGCAAAGAAGAGCTTATTCCCCTTTAGAATTGGTATGGGCAATGATTACATTTATATGCAACTATTCTGATGGCAATTCTTAATTGTCAATTTAACACACCTGGTAAATAGGAACCTGAACTGAGAAACTGCTTCTAACAGTGTGGTCTGTGGGCATGTTCATGGAGCATTTTCTTGATTTTATCATAACTATTATTCTATGGAATTATAAATGGTATCTGTCAACTACCATAGGATTAACATAAAGGTATTACTGATCAAGACAAACTGTTTTTTTTCTGAAAGGAGAGCTGTGATACAACATAAAAAGTTATATCTCCAAAAAGTTGGATATGTTTTACTCAAGTCATTGAGGGTAGATGAGTGTTTGTGTTCTTATCAGTCAATTACTGAGGAGGTAATACCTGCTGACTGAATAACTCCAACAATCAGAGTTAGTGCAAGGACTATGGATTACTCTAATGCTATCATGAATACCATTCAGTAAAGGTATCCGTGGTGTATGCAGAATCACAAGAATAGACCATGTGAAGTGAACCAGTGTGCATATTTTCTCTGTTTCTTTCATGGCTACTATTGTCCAATTATCTTTTATATTCATAAAACAGGTGACAGGAGAGTATCCTTGGCCCTACTAGTACTTTCTATCCTGTTACCCATTGGTAGGAATTAGCAGCTTCTTTTTTTCAAATCTTACTTAATGTATACAAACAGTAGCACTTAATTAATATTCAGAATCCTAGTTACCAGGGCATCTGGGAATTGTAGTTTATGTATCACCAGGGTTTCCCAAAGGAAAATGAGTGAAGGATGAAAAACAAACAAGCAAGCAAATAAAATCTAACAGAATCTATCATTATGCTATTTCCAGGTCACTTGAATGTATAAACAGATCAATTACCACCAAATTGGTCCAGGCAATCTATAGGTGTTCTGTAGGTGACCTTGGAAAACAAAGAGCAGTTGAATTTCCTTTTGCAAAATTTAGTCCATACTTTTTCACTTGTCTCCTTAGGTACCTCTGCTGGTGTCTCCCAAACCCCCTCTCAGCTCCTCTGCAGGCTTTCCCACATATAGTGTCATGGAACAAGTGCCTGAGGCCCTTGTTGAGGAACAAGTGTGGAAAGCCTATAGTGTTTTGCCTTGTGTAAACAACACATAGTCTCCTTTCCTCACCCTCTTTCTCCTGTTTTTCATTTTGTTTTTGTAATCAAAGACATAAAAATTATTTCTAATTTGAGGGCCAAACAAACAATAGAAGCCACTGTCAGTCATTTGCCGACCCCCATGAAGCCACTGTCAGTCATTTGCCGACCCCCATCTGGAGAAGGTATTATTCTACCTTGAGTCCTATTACTTCAATTGCTTAAGTTTCTCTTGTCCTAAAGTCCTTATTATGAGTAGGTGCTTCTGTTTCCAGGACAACCAGGGATCAAGTCTCCACAGTGTTGCCAGGGAATTCTCTGCTCTATCGTCAGTTTTCAGCATCTTTCTTTTCTTACACTGTACAGAGTCACAAGCAAGGGATTATCTGCAGTTTTCTTGGCCCTGTTTGTTTCTCTAGAGGGACATAGAGATATATAAACGTCCTCTGGAATTCAATGGCTTCCTGTGTTCTATTTTCAGAGACAAGTCCTGATATATTGTCTCTTTTAATATATAGTACTTATTTTCTAATCACTGTTAACTAACACTGTTATCAAGTGGTGTTGACTGGTACCAAACCATATATGCAGACTGATAAAAGTGGTACGTTTTTAATTTTCTGTGAGAACAAATGAACCGAAGAAATAACCACAGACACTTTTTTAATCACTGTTCCAAAATATCACATTTTCCATCACCTTAATAAAAGGAAAAGTAATAATGGAGCATTTCCTTCATCTGTGAAGCAGTATCAAATATACACAAGTTGTTGCATAAGATACAAATGATGTGTTCTCTCTAGCTTATTGAGAATAATTTGCCAACATGATCCCAAATCAATCCCAACAGCATGTCTTTCTGACAAACAAGAGGCACTGTCTTCTCTCCAACATTCCAGATGTTAACACTGATACCCTCAGAAACCCTTCTTACCCAAATAATGTCTCTCTCCATAGGACAGCGCCCAGTAGACTCTGATTCAGCCATCTATGGTCTCAGCCACAGTTTTACCGACCATTAGTCAATTTAGATTTGTCCATGTCCTTGTGGTTCAACACTGATAATACATTTCTGGCAGGAATATCCCATTTTTCTCATGTCAATCTATCTGCTAACACTGAATTTTTTGTTTTGTCCGATAGGTGATGATGCAATATCAATCACTTGTTTGTGGTGGGGCCTGCCAGGCTTTTCCATTATTAAAAAAAAAAGTGTTTTCTTGTTGCTTTTTAATGAACTAATATATTAAAGGACAGCTTTGACCCAATCACAAAAGAACACACATGGTATGTACTCTCTGATAAGTGGATATTAGCCCAGAAGATCAGAATACACAAAGTACAATCCACAAATCACAAGAAACTCAAGAAGAAGGAAGACCAAAGTGTGGATACTTCATTCCTTCTTAAAAGGGAGAACAAAATATCCATGGAAGGAATTGCAGAGACAAACTATGGAGCAGAGACTGAAGGAAGGACAATCCAGAGACTGTTCCACCTGGGAATCCTTCCCATATTCAATCATCAAATCCAGACACTATTATGGATGCGAGCAAGTGCTGGATGACAGGAGCCTGATATAGCTGTCTCCTGAGAGGCTCTGACAGTACTGGACTAATACAGAAGTAGAGGCTCAAAGCTATCCATTGGACTGAGTACAGGGTCCCCAATGAAGGAGCTAGAGAAAGGACCCAAGGAGCTGACAGTTTTGCAGCCCCTTAGGATGAACAACAATATGAACTAACTAGTACCCACAAAGCTCCCAGGGACTAAACCATCAACCAAAGAGTACACATGGAGGGACTCATGGCTCCAGCAGCATATGTAGCAGAGGATGGCCAAGTAGGTCATCAATGGGAGGAGAAGCTCTTGGCCCTGTGAAGGTTCTATGTCCCAGTGTAGTGGAATGCCAGAGTCAGGAAACAGGAGAGGGTGGGTTGGTAGGCAGGGGGAGGGGGAGGGGAACAGGGTTTTTTTTTGTTTTTGTTTTTGTTTTTTTAATTTTATTTTAATTTTTTATTTTTTTCAGAGGGCAAACTGGGAAAGGGGATATCATATGACATGTAAATAAAGAAAATATCTAATAAAAATAAATAAACAAATAAATAAGGATAGCTTTGAAATTTTAATAAGATTTCTGTTGCTCACCAAACTACCCAAATCTTCATTCAGAACTGTCCAAAATTCTGGCATTGCAATATACATGACGTTGTGTCCACATCTGTTAACATTTGATACTTTATTAATTAATTATTAATTACTAGTAAACTATACCAATTTATAATTGAAGAGAGGGAACAAATATCAATGTAATAAAGCTTATTATTTTTCAAATAGTCTATCATCTTCATTTATTAGATGTACCTATAAAAATGAAAAGTACATCTAAAGATGCTGATATAATACACAATCATGGTACTCCTCCCCTTTTATCATGAGCAAAGTCAATGCATAAAGTCATGTAGTAAGGAGGTGGAGAGTTTTCATCAGGGAGTTTCTCAAAGCAGAAACAAAGATCATTGCTGAGTCTGGTTTCTAGCAAACCATAGCAAGTGTATCATAGTTGAATTTGAAATGCCCTCATAAGCCCCATGTGTAGAGTATGGTCATCACCTTGTAATATTGATGTAAAGATGTGAAGCCTTTAAGATGAGGAAGTTGAGTCATTGGGGAATGCACTCAGAAGGGTATTGAGGCTCCTGTGCCTTCCTTTGTCTTTGCTTCCTAGCCACAATACATTTCAGCCATGATGCTCTGTGCTACCACAAGCCCAACAAGGCCTCTTGGAATTCAATGGCTAAGTCCAAAGGAAGTAATGTATTCCTAAGACTGGACATTTTACCTGATCACATCCTGAAACCTCAAGCTACAGACTATTAGCATTCTATCTAAACTCCACCCCACAGTTACCTGGCAACACCCAGGTAAGTCTGGCCCACTATAAAAGAGGCTGCTTGCCCCCTCCCCCCTCTTTTGCCCTCTTGCCCCTCTCTCTTGCCTTTTCCTCTCTCTCTCTCTCTCTCTCTCTCTCTCTCTCTCTCTCTCTCTCTCATCATCTTCCCCCCTCTCTCCACCTCTACTTCTCTACTCTCTGCCTCTACTACCCTCTTAACAGCCCTCCCCATGCCCTGAATAAAATCTATTCTATACTATGCTGTCTTGTGGCTGATCCCTCAGGGGGAAGAGATGCCTCAGCATGGGCCCCCCGAGACACCCCCTTCCCCCATACCTCACCACACTGCCATAGAACATATCCTCTTATACCTCTTTATCTTTTTATAAACACACCACAGAAAAAAATTAAATCTGTCCTCAGTTTAAGTTAATTACCTCTGACATTTTATCATAGTGATAGAAAGCTAAAAATCAATTTCTAATTTATCCAAGTGAATATGTGCAAACAACCTAGCATTATAATTACATTATTTGGAATAATTCCTTGTTTAAAATAATACTAAAAGCATAATGTGGTAGTATTTAAAATCACCAATGTATAAGAAGACCAAGGCTGTAGAAAAATGTGACTATTGATGTTTATAAAAAGAGAAAGAGAGAAGAGGAGATATGTTTTGTGGATGTGCGGTGAGGTTTGCAGGAAGGGGGTGCCTTGGCAGGCCTATGCTGAGGCATCCCTTCCCCCTGAGGGACCAGCCACATGACTGGAATTATATATATTATATTATAGAATATAATATAGAATAGAGTTTATTCAGGGCATGGGAAGGGGAATTAAAAGGGTAGTAGAGGCAGAGAAAGGCAGAGAGAGAGAGAAAGAGAGAGACAAGAGAGGCTAGCCATAAATACAAGGAGAAAGAGGGTGGAAGGGAATGGGGAGGGGGGGGAAGGGAGAGGTGACACAGAGGGAGCAGGAAGACAAGAGCAAGAGAGTGAGGAGGGGGCAAGCAGCCCCTTTTATAGTGAGTCAGGCATACTGGTTGTTGCAGGGTAACTGTGGGGCAGAGCTTAGACAAAATGCTAACTAATATTTAAATTGTAGTGCTGATAGTCATTTGGAATGATGAAAGTGTTCTAGAGTCTTGGAAGGATGGAAGTAACAGAATAATGTACATGTAATTAATCCCACTGAGCTGAACACTGAAAGATAGGTACAGTGATAAACTAAATATGATGTATATACACAATAACAAATACAGGGGTAATGAAAGCCATTTCACTTTCAACATTTCCATGTGTCTATGTATATTAAATTTGGATCAAGTAAAACCTTTTAATCCCACTAAAATAAGAAAAACTATTATTTTTCCTGTTTTTCTTACAACCTTTTACCTTAATTATATATACTTTATCAATGTTTTTATTTCCTATTTCATCACATAATACAGATAAAGTTAAACCTTCCTTAAAGCTAGGAAAAGACAATGAATAAATTAGGTAAAGCCATTTATTTTACCACTCACTACTCCCATCTGTGGTAGTTTGAATAACAATGGTCCCCATAAGCCTCTGTGTTTGAATGATTAGTTGCCATGGTGTGGAACTATTTGAAAGAATTGTAAGGATTTGGAAGTAGGCCTTGTTGAAGGAAGTGTGTCAGTAGGAGTGGGCTTTGAGCTTTCAAAACCCATAGCAAGCCAGTCTTTCTGTCTGACTATAGATGAAGATATATTTCTCAATTACTTCAATGCCTGCCTGAATGCCTCCATCCTCCCTTAGTCCATGATGACAATGGACTAAGCCTCTAAAACTGTAAGCAAGCCCCCAATTAAATGCTTTCTTTTAAAAGG
>JADRCD010217658.1:15000-29136 GCA_019843815.1 Montemys delectorum | reverse complement strand
ACTCATACACACACAAAGTAATAAAATTAAAAATTTAAAAACACGCTGGGCAAAGGTGGCACACGTCTTTAGTCCCAGCACTTGGGAGGCAGAGGCAGATGGATTTCTGAATTTTAGGTCAGCCTTGTCTACAGAGAGCGTTCCAGGACAGCCAATATTACACACATAGAGAAACCCTGTCTCAAAATGCTCCCTCCCAAGATTGTTTTTCTCAGCAAAGTCATCTTTTCAAACATTTCAAGACAAGCACAATCTAAGGCAATTATGATACTGCAGAACACACTTAAAGGGATATTATACACCAGAAAAGGGAAAAATGCACAAGAGTACATGAGAGAACACAATTATTTCATTAGAGGAATAGATGTGCAAATGGGAGCTAGGAACAAATTCACCTAACATGGTAAACCAGAAAACTCCTAATACTATAGGGAACAAAGAAAAGAACTACAGCAATAGTCCACTCAGCCAGAGCAACCAACAGAAACATAAGACACTGCAAACTCTTCAATAACAACTTCAAATGCAAATGGCCTCAACTCAGCAATATAAAAACATAAATTGACTGAACTAAGAAACAAGATCCAGACAGGCGGTGGTGGCACACGCCTTTAATCCCAGCGCTGGGGGGAGGCAGAGACAGGAGGAATTCTGAGTTTGAGGCCAGCTTGGTCTACAGAGTGAGTTCCAGGACAGCCAGAACTATACGGAGAAACCCTGTATCAAAAAAAAAAAAGATCCAACTATTTGTTGTGTATTAGAAACACAGTTTCCTTCAAAGACACTCATAAACTGAGGTTCCAAAAGATGGAAATTAACCTACCAAACAAATGCAAACTTTGAACTTGATGTGTATAGACCACATCAAGTGCCTCTACCTTTCAGTGCTGGGACTGAAGGAGTGAGCAACCACTGCCAGCTAAGCATATACAAGCTAACATTAAGCCAGGATAGCTATTCTGATATTGGATGAAGTAGACCCCAACTGAAACTTGTCAGACTAGATAAAGAAGGCCACTGCATATTAACAGAGGGGACAATTTTTAAGAAGATATAACCAATGCTTGGGTTACTAATTTCATGTAACAAATACTGAAAGGTATGAAAGGTCAGATAGGTCTTCATGAAGGAAAAGTGAAAACTTCAATAATCCACACACACCTTCAGATATGTCTTCTAAATTAAAACTCACCAAAGACATTTCGGAGCTAAATTATACCATATATTAGTTGGATTTAAATATCTGCACAATATTCTACCCATCAGATACAGAACATACATTCTTCTCAGTGGCCTTTGGAATCATCTTAAAGGACACAAGCAAAAGGATCAAAATTAATTCATTGTGTCTTATCAGGTCATAGTGGAATAAAACTAAAATATATCACAGAGGAGAAGCTACAGAAACACATAAATTCTTGGAAACTGAATGATATACTTCTGAATAAACAGTGGAGTCATTGAATAAATTAAGGAGAAAATAGAAAACTTCCTAGAATAAAAAAAAAAAAAAATGATAGCACAATTTACCAGAACCTCTTGTCTAGAGCTAATGCAATTCTAAGTTTATAGCTGTAAGTGCATACATTAAGCACTTCCTCTAAAAAGAACCAGAGAACCAGAGGGGTGGGTGTTACACACATACAGATACTCATACCTACACATACTTTAAAAAAGAAAGACAAATAGGAAATAAATAATCTAATGATATACCTCAATATGTGTGTATTTTTTTTTTAATTTTAAAAATTATGTGTGTGTGCATATGCATATGGGTGCCTATGATAGAAGGGCCCAGAAGTGTTAGACCCCTAACGCTGGAGTTAGGATGATTGTGAACCACCCTATGCAGCTATTAGCAGCTGAACTTGGGTACTCTGGAAGAGCATCAAATTCTCTTAACCCCTAAGCCATTTCCCTTGCCCATATCTTCAAGGTTCTAGAATAAAAAGAAAGAAACAAAGAAACAAAGAAAGAAAGAAAGAAGAGAAGGCCAGATAATGGTGGTACGCGCCTTTAATGCCAGCACTTATGAGGTAGAGGCAGGCAGATCTCAGCGATTTTGAGGCCAGCCTGGTCTACAGATAGAGTTCAAAGACAACTGGGGATACACAAAATTCAAGGACTCACAAAGTAACCCTGTCTCAAAAAAAAAAAAAAAAAAAAAAAAAAAAAAAAAAAAAACAATAAAACAAAAACAAGTTGTGATGGTTAGTTTTTGATCAGTTTGATAGAAGCTAGACTAATCTGGAGAGCAGGAACTTCAACTGAAAAACTGTCTGGATCAGACTGGCCTGTGGGTAAGTCTGGGGGGGCATTTTCTTGATTAACATTAAATGTTAATCAAGCCCACTATGGATGGTACAACCTTCGGTGAGGTGGACCTGAATTGTAGTAAGAAGCAAGCTGAGTGAGCTAAAGAGAACAAGCCAGTAGGCAGTATTTGTCCATGGCCTCTGCTTCAATTCCTGCCTCCAGGTTCCTGCACTGTCCATTTCCTGCCTTGGCTTCTCAATAATCGACTGTGGCCAGGAAGTGTAAGCCAAAAAACAAAAACCCTTTCCTTCCCAACTTGCTTTGGTCATGATTATCACGGTAATAGGAAACTAGGACATAAGCCAAACCCCAAAGCACATCACTAGAAATAATGATCAGGGCTGAAATTAATGCAACATGGACATAAATAGAAAATGCATAAGAAAGAGTTAGTTTCTTGAAGAGATTTAATAGATTGATAAATCTCAAGTCAAACTAGACCAAATGTTTAAGGAAGCGCTAACGCCTTCACTTCTCAAACTGTTCTAAAAGCAGAAAAGGAGGGAAATACCACCAAGCTCATTTTACAAAGCTAGTGTTACTCTAATATCAAACCAGATAAAGACAACAACAACAGAAAGTATAGACGAATTTCCATGATGTGGGTATAAAACTTGCAACAAAATACCTGCAGGCCAAATCCAAGAACATATTAAGATCATACAGAACAACTGCAATGGTTTTTGTTTTAAACCTTAGGGATACAAGGCTGATTTAAGATGTTCAAATCCATGAATGAAAAAGACATAAATAGGCTAAGAACAAAAACCATTTCATCTCAATATATGTAGAAACGGCATTTGACAAAGTTCAATATCCCTTTACCATGACAGTTCCAAAGAAACTAGGAATAGAAGGAATATAATGGTCCTGCAAATGTCATGATTTAATTTTCTTTATGGCTGGATAAAATTCCATTGTGTAGATGTACCTTGTTTTCTTCATCTACTCCTTTGCTCATGGATACCTAGGCTATTTTGACTAGCACAGCAACAGAGTGCCTAGATTATCCGAGAGTCAAGTCCTTGAAGAAATTTCTTGTGTAGTTGGAAACCGATGATTTAAAAAAAACAATATTCAGAACCTCAATGACAGAATGATAAAGTTACAGAACATGAAACTATGAATGAAAGTAAGAAGGGAGTGAGTGCTTCAAAACAAACAACAAAAAACAAGCAGAAAAACACAACCAAGGCTGGAGGTGTGGAACTCACTTTTTACTTCAGTTGGGAACAGAGAGACTTAGGCAGTGTTGAGTGAAAGCACTTGGAACTAGCATGTGTTTCTGTTTGATGCTAACAGAGACGGAACCCAAAACAGGAAATGAGGGGACCATCCTGAGTCAAAAGAGAGTGGAAAGAGAGGATGCAGAGTGCAGGTGCAGATGTCTGCTTTTAGAACAATCAGGAAGGCTGCAACCTCTAAAGAGAATGTAAAATAGACTCTATGTTGAGCTAGTGCTCATCTCTCCCCAGGTGATGCTCCAAAGAGCTGGGTGCTCTATACAGAGTCACTTCTCACAGGCCAGCAGCTGGGAAGAGCAGTCCCGTGTTGTCACACACTACGTACCTTCCAAGGAACCAACAGGAATGCACGAATCCTCAATCCATGGCTCTGTCCCTTGCTCTAGTTGGGAAATCATATCAGGTTTGGAAACCTGGAGCCCTGCTCAGAGGGAGGAAAAAAAGGAATCTGTCTGCAATAAGGAAAAAGTACCGTATCAGAATGCAATCTCACCATTCTGTCTCTAAGATACTCTACATGGGAAAAATCTGGTGTGATGAATAGCATGTCAAATGTCGTAACAATGGGGCCACTGAGAAGCTCATCTAAGGAGAGAATATTCCACTTAATGAGGAGAAACTTCTAAACTTTAAAATTGCTGGTTCCGAAATTTAGATGCCAATCACATCTAAGCACAATAATGTGCCTCCCACATCCCATCTAAACTTGGGGCTACCCTCACCTAAAAAGACAAGGTGTGTGTTTGCCACACCATATAAACCAAAACCATATAAACTTAAAGTCACCGTTGGCTACAGAGACTTGGTATGTACCCTCTCCCTACATCCTGATTTTAACTTGGGGGGCACTACACTCACCTATAGAGACCAGATGTGTATAATTTTCCAACGTCACATCTCTGAATAAATCTCTCTGTATAGGATCCAGGTGTTTCCATTCTTCCTGAGTGAAGTTCACGACCACATCCTTGAAGGTCACTGATTCCTAAAATAACAAGTATTCTACAGCTTAGCCTTAGTAAATAGGTAAAATGAATAATATCCACAGAAGCAAGTCAGGTAATAAACTAAAAGCAGTACTAGTATGTCCACCTTTTGAAAAATTTTCAAATAAACCTTACCCATAGGAATGGTATGAAGAATAAAATAGGCCGGGCGGCGGTGATGTACGCCTTTAATCCCAGTGCTTGGGAGGCAGAGGCAGGCGGATTTCTGAGTACTAGGCCAGCCTGGTCTGTTCCAGGACCAAGACATATCCAGGGCTATACAGAGAAACCCTGTCTCGAAAAAAAAAAAGCAAAAAAACCAACAAAAACAAAACAAAACAAAACAAAGGATAAAGTAGGGCTAGTGAGATGGCTCAGTGGTTAAGAGCATTGACTGTTCTTCCAAAGGTCCTGAGTTCAAATGCCAGCAACCACATGGTGGCTTACAACCATCTGTAATGGGGTCTGATGCCCTCTTCTGGTGTGTCTGAAGACAGATACAGTGTACTTATGCATAATAATAAATAAATCTTTTAAAAAAAGAATAAAATAAATGTTCCTTGTGGTGGGTGGTAATGTAGCTCATTGGCAGAGCATGAGAAAGGTCCTGGGTTCAATCCTCAGCACCAAGAACAAAAGCCAAAAAGCAAAATAAAAACAAACAAACCTTTTTCCCTGTAAAGTGTTTAATTTAGGCATTTAAGTAAGTGCTCATTCTATTGACCAATGCTGTCTTTGTTCTTCCTCATCTCTGAGTCTAAGATATAGCAAGTACCATATAATAACTGCTATAATCAATAACATTTTAATATCTATAATGTGCACGACTATTCAACAACTTTATGACAGACTTGCTCTATTACATTTCTTTCCGGGATGGGGGGAGAGGGGAGGAGATAGGGTTTCTCCGAGGAGCACTGGCTGTCCTGGAACTCACATTGTAGACAGACTATACTGGCCTCAAACTTAGTGATCAACCTTCCTCTGCCTCTCTCTCTACCCATCTGCCCCCCTGTGCCTTTGAGCCTATGGGCCTCGGCACCTCTGCTTCTACCTCTGTTGGGATTAAACCCATGTGTCAACACCACCCAACTACCCTACTACATTTAAAAGGACACCAAAATACAAAGGAACTAAACCAGCACCATGTTGTGTTATAAAACTCAGTAAGAAGAAAACAAATCGCACGCCTTTAATCCCAGCACTTGGGAGGCAGGGGCAGGCAGATTTCTGAGTTTGAGGCCAGCCTGATCTATAAAGTGAGTTCCAGGACAGCCAGGGCTACACAGAAAAACCTTGTCTCAAAGAAACAAAAACACAAACAAACAAACAAACAAACGGCCAGTGCATTTAAGAGCTGGATAGGATTAAGAAGTTTTCAAATTAATTAAGATCCAATAGTCAGGGCTGGAGAGATAGCTTAGCAGTTAAGAGCACTGACTGCTCTTCTGAAGGACCTGAGTTCAAATCCTAGCAACCACTCTGATCATTAATAAGATGGATCATATTCTGAGTAAAAATAAGTCAAAATGAATCTTAATAAAATTAAAAAGATTCAAGTCAGGAGAAGTATGTTCTCTGACTATATGTTCACTCACTACCTGGAACTTGACAATTGTCTTATGAACCTTTATGTGTGTTGAAACTGATCCAATTAGAGTTGGCTCTCTTCATCTGTGGATTCAATCAACTGTAGATAAAATACATTGAAAGAACATGCAGAGATATTGTTCTTGTCACCATTCCCTAAACAATACAGTAGAACAACTGTATAGAATTTATAGTGTGTTTGCATAGTATTTACAATGTATCTAGAGATGATTAAATACACAAGAGAATGTGGATAGGTTCTATGCAAACATTGTGCCATCTTATGTAAAGGAGTTGAGGATCTACATGTTTTAGTATCTGTTAGGGGTCCTAAAACCAATTCTTCCAAGATACAGAGGAATAACAATATAGTTTAAAATGTATGCAGTTTATTGTCACAATATTCCTCAATAAAAAACAAAGTGATACTAACAGCACTTAAGCTGAAATTGGGGAGAACTGATAAAGGGATGTCTTAACGTTAAGGTCCATGGAAAATTTTTCCTACATTAAAATCTATTATGGTTCATAGTTCACAGATGACCTATAGAATAAAGCCTCACACTTCTCATTAAATATTTGAGTTCTTTCATATTCTGACCTCATTCAATTCTTTTTTTAATTTTCCAAAATAAGCCATCTCCTCCAAATCTTTCTGACTCTATGACTATTACCAGTGCTCACCTGCACACCTAGACTCTGCCCCCCAACACTTGTTTTACTCCAGTATTCAAATGTCACTTGTCCTTGAGAGAATACAATTCTACATGCTTTATGCAACTCTCTGTCCTCTGCAAACCACACATCTCTCTCCATTCCCTAAGATCTGCAGCGCTCATTTCACCTTTTGTACACCTGCCTACTTCGACTTTTATTGGCCATTTTACTGTCAAGTAAAGACTTGAGTTATAAAAAAAAAATAAAAAGTAAAAAATAGAGACTTGAGTTATGCTGCTGCTGCTTCTCCTCCTCCTCCTTCTCCTCTTCCTCCTCCTCCCCACCACCACCACTCCAGCAATGTTACAGGACATTGGGTAAGAGGTACATGGTGAGTGATTGCTAAAGCTGTAGAGGCAGAGTAGGATCCAGGTGAAATCAGGACAGATGAGAGCCCAGAGAAGGCTCACCAACCATGATTTTGGGAACCAACAAATTTGACAATAGAAACACATTATTCTGAGAAGGCACTTGGGAAAATCTCAACTTACCCGAAAATTAGATGGTGGGAGTAGGGCTGATGGTCCCTGGTGGAGACTGGCAGATTCTGCAAAGGGCAGACCTGAAGAGGGAGAGGCCATGCTGAAAATGACCAGATCTACCGCTGCCAGCAATCCAGAAAGAGGTTTTACTTTTCTTCCTGGAAATAACAACTATGTCTCCCCTTCCTTTATATGTCAGAATCCCCCAGCCCTAAAAGGCTCAACTGAGGCCTCTGTACCATCCTGAAAAGGCTCAGGAGAAACAAAAACAAACAAACAAACAAAAACCAAACTCTTAACATTCAGCTTTGTCTCTTGACACTTAACTATTCACATGGTTCATACAGAGAAATGTGAGGTCCTCATTAATGAAGACACTCCTGATGACCCTTCTCTGACACACATAAGCTATGAGTAAACATTAGGGTATGATAATGCATGCCTTTAATCCCAGCACTAAGAAAGCAAAAACTCGTGGGTCTCGGTGAGTTAATTTAGTGACACTCTCACATACCTAATGAGAGCAAAGACATGCAAGCAAACACTTATACACATAAAGGGAAAACTAAAAACATTTTTTTTTTTTTTTTAGCAAAAAAAAATTTGATGAGGGAAAAATAGTAGATCATACGCTAGGGACATTTAAAGAACTATGTTTAGTTTTAGGCTTTGCGATGTAAGAAATATGTGAACTAGGAAAAGACTACTCAAAGAAGTCTAGTGACCTTATACGGACCTATCATAGGAAATGAGGCTTAGGCTACTTGACAGGGAACTTAGGAGTTCTAACAGCTGAATTCACAGGTAAGGGCATCATTGTAAAAGTACTGACAGTCTCTGGTGCTTTTAAGATCTACTTGCAAGTTACAGGACCAGGCACTTTTAGTAAAAGGAACTAAAAAACAAGGAAACATTTGCACCCAAAATGGTGAGTTTAAGGACACACACACTTGCACCGATACAAGCTTGAAAAATTGCTATGGGCAAGATATTTCAAAAACTAATCTTTGCATTAAAAAGTTAGAACACTTTTTTTTTACTACAGTTTTTTTATTCGAAAATGTGATAAAAGATAAATATCAAGAAGATCAGATATTCTGAACTGTTGTTCCCTTTTAATCCTCATGTCCAGAAGTCAGAATTAATTCTTTCAAGTCTCTTTGGTTTCATTATCTCTAGCCACATTCCTTCCTCCTTCCACCTCTTCCCACCTCTCAGTTCGCCCTACACCAGCCCTCTCTGCCCTGGTAATTCCCATTACCTGCCATCCCAGGAGCTCTACGTGTTCCGCTAGAACTTGGACACGTGGATGCTTCACTTTGGGACTTGGATGTCCCGCTCTCCTTCCCAGAGGAGGTGTCTTAGGCTCTACAGACACTGGCCTACTAGACACAGGATACACTCTGCAGCACGCGTTTTACAGTCGCACCTCAGTTTCGTACAGAATAGCCAGGAGGTCCTGTCCAAAAGCGGAGGTGCACAGGGGAGGTGTGGATTTTACTACAAGAAACAAAAAGTGAAGAGGGAGCGAACAGCTCTGCCTTGCTGCGGCAGAGACTCTGGCCGCCCGCCCTCCACAGGGTCAGCGATCTCCTATTTCCCCCCGGGCGGCCAGACACACCTGTTGCGGAGCACGTCGGAAAGGTGGGCTGCCCCGCATTCAGCTGGCCCGGCCCAGAACAAAGGAACAAAGCCTTGGGGAACCAACCCGTGGTCCCCGGCAACGCCGAGGGGAGGCGCGCCCCCTTCCCTGACTCCCCGGCTTCCTCCCGCGCAGGCCTCATCACGCGGGCCCGCAAGGTGACGTCACACTCCCAAGGCTCTGGTGGTTGTTGCCATGGTGATACCTGGACTCCAGTCCTGTGACGCACTCCCAGGGATCCTGGATCCAGAAGCGTGGGACGGCCACCCAAACTCAGGCTCAGGAGTTTACGCGGTGGGACGAGCCAAACACCCACCCTTTTCCACGCCCACAGTCGGCTTAGCGGTCACTTCCGGTCGGGTAGACCCTTTCCCTTCTTTCCCCAACCCCCCCCCCCCCCCCCCCCCCCCCAACACACAAGCGCGCCTCACTCGGGAGCACAAAGGACCACAATTCCCAGAATGCAACGCGCAGTGTTTCTGAATTACTTTTCCCAGGTTTCCACAGATGCTGTAGTAGTCCCTCCTGGTGGCTCGGGAGGTTGAGCCAGCCTACCTCTTGTTTTCTGGTGGTTTGAACTGTGAGCAGAAGTGGCTATATACAGCGTCTGTAACCAATATTCACACACCCGCAAGGTTTGGGGCGGAGATGTTGGGAGCAGTCTCATACCACTCAGGCTGGTCTCGAACTTGCTATGTACATGTGGCTGGCCTTGAATTCCTTGGTCCACCTTCTCCATCTCCCAAGGATCTGGCCTCCCACACTGAGAATTTCAAAACGCAAGCGTACATTTCACCATTCAACCCTACTTTTATTACCTGGTCTGCATTCTCATTTATATGATATTTGTCGTTTTGAAAATATTTGTCGTTTTCATGTCTTCGAGAAAAAAAAACTCACATTTTTTTTTAAATACTAAAGAAACCAGGAGGAGGTGGTGGGACAGTATTTTACATATTAGTGCTCTCTGCAGATCTCTTTGCCTAGCAGTTAAAGCGAATCCATTAGCGCTTTTGACTTACACAAAAGACTCCAGAAAAGAATGTGGGAGCCCTTGGAACCAGAGTGTATAGAAGACTGCCCGCTTAGGACCAGACTAACATTAGCTTTTCTGTTTGCTGGCTAGGAACACCTCACAGGTCTCGGTTCTGGGAATGGGGTTCTGCTGAAATAAATACCTGGACACATAAAAGTGACTTTGAAATTTGATTGTGAGTAGAAGTTAGAAGAATTACTGAGTTATAGCATTTAAACTAAATTATGTTGAAAAGATGGATGCTACATAGACATTAGGTTCTAATGATAATGCAGAGGGAAGTGAGGGGATTGGGAGAGAGCTCCAGTCATCTTTCATATATCCTCATGGTTAGACGGACAGTCAACCACATGTCTGTTTACTACAGTGGAAAATCCAGACTGGGGGATATTTGAAAACTGTAATGACAATTTTGGAATTTTTTTTAAAAAAGAAATATAAGAATGTGTTTTCATTTTAATCCCAGGTGTGGGATTATGAGACTGCTACAGACTGTCCAAAGCAGTTGATTATGATTTGCCTCATGCTCTAGGAGAGGCATGGTTTTGCCACCTGCAGATAGTTTCTGCAACTGTGTGACATTTGAGATTTTAGGAACTTTTTTTTTGTTTTTTTGTTTTTGTTTGTTTGTTTGTTTTTTCGAGATTTTAGAACCTTTTCAAAGGCAATAAAGTGCTAGGGCACTGAGAGGTGGGGTTGGTGGTTGTTGGTCATTCAGGTTGGATGTGGTTTGTTAGTCATGCTCAAGAAGAAATAAGAAAAAAAATAGATTCAGATCTCTCTCTCTCTCTCTCTCTCTCTCTCTCTCTCTGTGTGTGTGTGTGTGTGTGTGTGTGTGAAAAAGAAGAATCCACAAGTAGCAAAGACCAACTACAGAAAAACACTTGCCTACAGAAAAATATTAAAGTATTTGTACCAGAAATATAAAAAAAGCTCTTAGGAGTAGAGGGACGGGTGGCTCAGTGGTAGTTTTTGCTTAGTCCAGGCTTTAAACTCCAGCACCAAAATAAACTGTATATTCTTGACCATGCTCAATAACCATCCAATTTAGACAATAGGCCAAATCCCAAAACTTTTTTTTTTAAATATTTATTTCATATATGTGGCTATACTGTTGCTGTCTTCAGACAAAGCAGAAGACTGCATCAGATGACCATTATAGATGGTTGTAAGCCATCATGTGGTTGCTGGGATATGAACTCAGGACCTGTGGAAGAGCAGATGGTGTTTTGTTTTTTTTTTTCCACATTTGAAGTGACTTTATTAGATGGCTGCTTGCCTTTGACAAACTCCAGTTACAGCATAGACTATGCAGACCGGTGATTTTTGCATTGATCTTGCATCCTATTTGGATTTTCCTTATCAGGCCATTCTGGGGCAATGGAGGCATAATTGCCAAGTAGCTAGCTGGCCATTCATTGAGCATGGGCAGTCTCGGGCCAGGAGGGAGACCAGGTCACACCAGATCCCTGGTGAAGCACCTCACTTGCCTTGTCATTCCAAAAGGACAAAATAAAGAAATTCTCCCGGTCCAGAAAAGAATGTCAAGCTGCCACCTTTCCCACTACCCTACCAAGCCCGAGGGGTCCTCCCCGTGCCTTTCCCTCTGCTTCCGGTGGGACAGACACACTGTCAGTGTGGGCAGCAGGCAAGGTCACTCTGTGGCCACTTTTTTATCTTGTCTCCCCATGCCCCACCAAGGGATGACAGGAAGGTACAATCAACCATGAACATAAATATGAAAAAAACAAACTTGAAAATGACAGGCTATTAATCAAACAAATGTATAAAAATAGTTAGGACATAACTCTGTTCAAATAAATACAAAATAAATAGGCTCCAAGCAGAATGGTACACGTGTGGAATGTGAGGCTGGTCCACTTGTCCCCAGAGGGTCCTCAGAACAGACTGGAGGGCAGGCAAACTACCTGCCCCGGGCTCGCAGTAAGTGTGGCACTTGCAGTGTCCAACTTGTCCTTCTGCATCAAATCCTTTACCCAGTCAGACATAATTATGGCCTTCAGTGTCTTTTTCTTCTCATCAGGGCAGCAGACATGGGGCAAGTACCCTGAACTGAACAATGAGCGTGGGCATGAGTTGGTGCCAGTCCTGACGGGGCTTAGGGGCAGCTCAGAGGACATTAGGCCCGTGCAGGCAGCACAGATCCTCTGGTTTCCAGATCCTAGCACTAGCTTTCAGCGAAGCCATGTACCATGGTGTCAGGCAGCCAGTGCCTGAGTACCTGGGCACATCCAGGCGGCCTTGCTGTGAGCTCAGAATACGGAAAGACATAATGGTACTTTTTCAGCTCCCCGTACCACAGGTCCACATGGATACTGCAGTGTGGGAAACAGATTCGGAAGAGCAACACTGAGGGAAGATGGACAGAAGGACAAGAAAGAGTGGGGGCAGGCCCACTTTCTACCACAGCGCATCAGTGGAAAGATATGAGGGGCACAGGAATGCTCTTTGGACCAGAGGGATGCCGCGGCTGAGGTCCGGCTGCGTGAACGAGATAGAACTAAGTAAGCTGGCATCCAAGCTCGCTATCTGGCAGGCTCTGCGGAAAATGTCCTGCCTCTAGTGCAGGAGCTCACATCTTACTGACCCTTGGATCCCCGAGGAACATCCACAGGTCTTCCTTGGAAGAGACACAAAGGTCTGCCAAGGCAGCAGGACCGGCCCAGAGCTTGCCAGCTCCCTGCCCCGTTCCCTGCGGTATCCTGGGTTTCACAGCTTGGGCACGTCAGCTTAGTGTTGGCACATTCACAGAATGAGGTGGCTGCACAGCCCAGGGTCACCAAGTCCGCCACCCTCCAGAGGGTGCTCTTAATCACTGAGCCATCTCTCCAGCCCACCCCAAAACTTTTAACACCTCACCGAAATGCTATACACAGAAGACGGAGATATGAGAAGTGCTCTACACCTCAGTGTCGGTCGGGGAAATGTGCATTAGAATAAAGTGATGCCAGCGCACTCCTTACCAATGTTCTAGAACTAGGACAGTGATGCCAAACACTGACAAGAGCGTAGGACAAAAAGAACTCCCCTGCACCCACCCCAGGGATGCAAATGATACACCATTTTGGAGGACGGTATGGCCATTCTTATAAAGCTATTCACGCTCTTAGCTTCGATTCAACAATTCTGACCTTTTAGTATTTCTTCAAAGGAATAAAGAACTGTCCAAAGAACACTTGTGTATGTCCGTAGTAACAGTACAAGCGTTAGCAAATTGTTGGATACGTGGTTAGTAGAATATTATTCAGCAATGAAAAGAAATGAATTATGACATTACAAGAAAAAAATTACAGGGAAGGGCATTAAATGTACATTACTGAGTAAAATATGTCAATCTGAAAAAGGCCGCATACTATATGATTCCATCTATGTAGCTGTGTATAAAGAACAAATAAAAACCACCTACTGCCAGGAATTTGGGGGATGCTTTCAGCAAAGGGGACTTGGTGGGCGGTGAAATGTATAAAATACACAGATTTATAAAATCCCAAAGAATATATAGCACTGAACAAGCCCTAGTGTGAATGATGGTATTAATAATAACTTACCATTACTGGCTTATCATGATAACAAATTAGTCTAGGAATACAAGATATTAACAGTAGGAAAATAAGGAAAAGAGGAGAGATGAAGTATACTGAAACTATTTTTCACTCATTTTTCCCCAAGTCTTTTTTGGTGGGGAGGGTTTCAAGACAGGGTTTCTCTGTGTAGCCCTGGCTGTCCTGGAACTCACTCTGTAGACCAGGCTGGTGTCGAACTCAGAAATCTGCCTGCCTCTGCCTCCCAAGTGCTGGGATTAAAGGCGTGTGCCACCACTGCCGGGCTCCCCAAGTCTTTTAATATAGAAATATATGAATGTTAAAGGTGGTTTTAAGGTCAGAAATGGAGAACAGATAATTAGAAGCTAAGGGAATGATAATCCTTTTGATAAAGTAGCAGGCATTTGGTTAACTGTGGTATACTGTTGGATGGAAAATAGGATTTGTTTTTTAATGAGCTTAAATATTTAGCTGAGAATCCCAAGAGACAGTTGAGAGACCCAGTTCTCCCTCGGGTCACTGTTTATCATTCTTTAAGGCAATTGATAATGTCAGTTTTG